>PVJD01007601.1:38518-82195 GCA_004026545.1 Mormoops blainvillei | reverse complement strand
GACTGTCGCCGAAGGCAGACACAGGAAAATAAAAAGTCTTCCATAAAAATCTGGTTTACAGCACCCGTCTAGATAGTGTCACGTAACATTCCCCTGAAAAGCAATGCATTTGCTTCACATCAACGTGCTGCCCTGTGAAAATCCATTTTGTAGCATCTGTGATACTGGAAAGGTAGGGTGTCAACTGAATTTATAGAAATTGAAATCTTTTCTGGATTATAAATACTATTTTTAATCCAGATAAGATTTACTATTTACTATTCACCAGAC
Source organism: Mormoops blainvillei (assembly GCA_004026545.1). Taxonomy (NCBI): domain Eukaryota; kingdom Metazoa; phylum Chordata; class Mammalia; order Chiroptera; family Mormoopidae; genus Mormoops; species Mormoops blainvillei. The sequence goes on along the minus strand of PVJD01007601.1, from coordinate 81,925 downwards.
TCAACCATGAAAAAACTGTCACCACGCAAGTGTGACATGTATTCTTCTAGCCTTTTTCCTAAACATTAGAGCATACCCGCTTATATATTCACATGTATACACAAATATACTTTAATTTTTTAAAAATGGATCAGAGCTATAGATATTGATCTGCACACTTGCTTTTTATAAACTTATCAATATAGTGTAAATGTCCTTCCCAGGTAATTCAATTCTCAATTTTGGCACGGTTGAAAATTTGGACTGGATAATCCTTTATTGCGAGGGGCGTCTTGGGCATTGTAGTTTGTTTAGCAGCATCTCTGGCCTCTACCCATTACATGCCAGTAGCATGTCCCCTCCCCAAATTGTGACAACCAAATATATCTCCAGACATGGCCAAGGGTCCCCCGAGGGGAACCCTGGCTGGGAACCCCTGAGATAGAGCCATCTTTTTCTTTTTAACAGCTCCTTAGAATTCCACACTATGGATGTACCATAATTTATTTAACTATTTTCCTGTTCAGCAACATTCAAAATTTATTTTAAAGGCATCAGAGGGATTTGATGGTTAAAAAAACAATATATAAAGAGTCACTCTATTTTACCCTTCTTGTAAAATTTGAATCACTGTGTTCCTGGCTTGCTTAAAACAGACAGGAATTCTGTGTGCTTTAGGCAAGCTGTGTGACCTTTTTTTATGTTTGTTGATATGACGTGGGCATTGATAGATCTTTAGTGCTGGCATGGAGCAGTGGCACTTCCGAACGCTGCTGACGGGGGCGGCAGTGGGACAACCTTTCTGGCAGGCAATCAGGCAAGGCGGTTCGAGAGGTCACTCTGCCTAACTCTCTATTTCTTGTTTAGTAAAATTAGCCTGACTGCATAGCTACACCCTGTCCCTTCCCTTGTCTTTAGGCTGGACGAAATCAGAGCAGCTAGATGGCTCTCAGAGATAAATGCCCAGCCCTTCCCAGAAAGACAATTAATGAGCTCAGAGACTGCTTAAACAGAGATGAAACGTGAGATTATCAGACACGGGGCCATCTATCCACCCGGCCAACAGGCTGTCTCCTCCTTGCTGTGCTGTGCCGTTAGACACCACCACGGAAACCCGCGCAGTGCTCCGTGGCTGTTGGGTCTATTTTTGAGATAATTACAAGGCTCAGGCTTGGATCCACTTAAAGGCAGAGAAATATGGGACAGAGAAGGTTTAAGGCAAACTCTGCCCCTTTCTCCTCTCCTGAAAATGTCCCACCAGGCTTGAAAGGGAAGAGAAAACTGCATGAAACTTTCATCAGAGCCTGGTTGGTTGCTGCGGGAGCTTCAGAGCCCGAAGTTCTAATTCTGAACAGAGCCCGGTACAATAATTAGGCGGCACCTTCCCTCCCTGCAGGCCTGCTGGTCTCCTCACCCACCCTCTCTGCTCTCCATGTCTGGGACCAGGAGCGCCTTCAGGGGAAGGAAGGAGTGGGGAGAAAGGAAGAGAAGGTGGGGAGACAGTTCAGAGCAGGATCTGTTGTGTCTCTAACTGTAATCTGTAGCTACCAAACCATTGCACTCTATGGAAGTTCAGATGGTGCTACTCTATACCTCAGACGTGAAAATGGATCCGTTCACTGCTCACATAACCTTGAAAACGGGAAGACCACCACAGGGTTAAGTCACCTCCAGGCTGGCTTTCTCCTTTACATTCCAGCCAGCAGTCTCCTGGAAGGCACACCAACGATGCAAAGCTACTGGAGTCTCTGGGAAATGGCCCAGCTTGCCTGCTACTTCTCTGTTGTCCCTCCTCCGTGTAAAGGAAAGATAAGAAAGGGAGTGTTTCGCAGACACTCCTGTCCTTATCATTCATTTCCTGAGCAGAATTTCAACCTTGACGCCTGAGCGTGTCCCCCAACCCCCACCCTGATGACAGGTACAGTAACTACAATAACGTTGGGAGATCAAGCAATAATATTTGTAACAGTTGCTGTGTGATGCCCAAGCAGGTGACGCACTTTGCTCCTGCAACGGGATTAGAATGCAGATTAATTTTGGCACTTTTCCTTGGTGCCCTTCCTTATATAAGACTTCCCATCAGTCAGAGGCTGCCTCCTGGCCTCAGGGAGGGTGAAGATTACTTCAGCAGGAGTGAAAAGAAAAAGAAACAGTGTTCAGTCTTTTTAATACCCAGAGGTAGCTGCTAAACCAATGCCTACAGAACATCCTCACCCTTGGAGGGAGATCATGTCACCCAGGGTAAGGAGCCTAGTTGATTGTGTCCCATCACCAACTTGGAAGGACTCATTACCTGTCCTGTCGCCTGGACTCATCTGTTCATTCATTTACGTTCTGGGGGGCTGCCGTGTCCCAGCACTGTGCTTGGTGAACTGGTAATACAGGGTGAGCCCCATAGTGGCTCATGCCCCGCTGGGGCTTGCATTCGAGTTGGGGGGACAGAGCAAACTAAACGGTGGCGACAAGGTGAGGATGGAGGCGCAGGTGGGCACAAAATCGAAGGAGCCGTAGAATTCAGGATAATTCAGGAGCCTGGGGTTTTTCCAAGAACATTGGGAAGTCGCTGCACATAATAGCAAAGAAGGACAGAACTACTCTTATTCTCACATGGAGAATGGTTCGGAAGGAGCAAGAACAGAAGTAGCTGACTGGAACCCTTCAGCACCATGCCCATTCCTGGCTTTTCAGAGACATGGGATATGGGATACACCATATGAACAAAGAGTGGTTCACTACAAAAGCATCTTGGTAGAGGAGGAAGAGCCTAGGGTGCTAAACTCCAGGGGGTCCTGGCTTCTGCCTTCTGCCACTAGACAATGAGATCTATTAGCACAGGGATTATATCTGCCTTGTTCTCTACTATATTCCCAGATTGGCCATTCCTGGTACCTGTCAAGAGCTCAACAAGTAAGATGGATGAATGGATGTGCAGATGGACGGATGGATGGTTGAGTGGGGAGATGGGTGGGTGGACGGATGGGTGAATGGATAAATGAGTAGGTAGATGGATGGAAGGATAGAATTGATGGGTCGGTGGGTGTGTGGATGGTTGGATATATGGATGGATGAATGGATGGATGGATGGATGGATGGACAGATGAATAGATGAATGGAGGGATGATGGGTGAATGAATGGGTAGATGAATGGATGGATAAATAGGTCTAAATCCGATTATGTTCCTCTGTTATTAGAAATAAAAATAACCAAAATTTAAAATTCCTTAAGATCCATGTGCCCATTTCAGTTCATAGCAGCTTTAAAGCACCTCCTTCAGGAAGCAATAGATAATCATAGTTAAGAATGTGAGTCCTACTGACTGCAATAGTCTCAAGGCTACAACACCTTGCATACATCCCATAACCTCTTTGAGGCTCAGTTTTCGCATGTAAAAGGTAAAAAAAAAAATAAAAAAAAAGTTGTGACTGTTTCATTTGTCTCTGATGAAAATTAAATAAAATAATCCTTGTGAATTGCTTAGGACAATGTACATGGCAAATACCAAGTGCACGATGAATTATATACTCCCTCTCCTCTTCTCCTTTCCTCTGTCTTCCTGATACCTGACACTGGTTCTAACTGGGCTGTGCTGCCCTCCTGGCCACACCACCCATCTGTAGGCCCCCACAGCCTCTTGCCTTTTTTCCCTCTTATTCCTATGGGCTCCAATAAATCATCAATGACATAATAAACAACTACATGCAGTTAGCATATCCTGGGCTGAATGTGCCAAAGCTTTCATAACCTAACTGAGGAAGAGCATCCAGTAATTAATTTTTAAAATGTAATATATATTTAATGTAATATTAATATTTAATTCACTTAATGCAATATTTAATTTGATATCTAATGCAAATAAAAACAGTAAACAGATTTATTAATGATTTACACAAGCGGTTGCCTGGAAATTTTCTGCCTGGAAGAGAGAATCTTCACCCCCCACAGAAAGCAAATACGGGAGAGTTTTTGAGCTGGCTCTTGTAAGTGGGTCAGAGTTATCTTGTGAGTGGGCTTGGTCAAGAAGCAGCAGCCACGGATTTCACTTATTCACATAGTTAATGAGGGCATACTATGTGCTGGGCACTAAGCCAAGATCTGGTGGGAAGAAAGGAGGGGTCCTAGTCTCACAGAGCTCATGATCCTGTGGGAAGTAACATAAAACTCTGTGACAACTAAAATAAGCACTAGGGCGGGAACCCTACAGACAGTCACACACTGAGCCCTCGCAGGACACCTAACCCACACTTGAGGGTGGCCAGGGGCATATGGTCAAGGGAGGCTTCTTAGAGGAAGCCATACCTGAGCTCACATAACTTGACAGAGGAGAGGGAGAGTGTTCCAGGCAGAGAGAAGGGTCGCTTCAAAGGCTGCTAGCGACTGAATGTATTTGTGCCCCAAAAATTCATATGTGGAAATCCTAATCCTCAGGGTGATGGTATTACGAGGTGGGGCCTTTGTAAGGTAATTAGGCTAGAGCCCTCATGAATGGAATTGATGCCCTTACAAGAAGAGATACGAGAGAGATGACAAATCTCTTCACCATGTGAGGACGCAGGGAGAAGGTGGCTGTCTGCTAACCAGGAAGAGAGTCCTCACAAGGAACCAAATCTTCCAGCACCTTAATCTTGGGCTTCAGCTTTTAAAACTGTGAGAATTAAACATCTGTTGTTTAAGCCTCCTAGTCCATAGTGTTCTGTTACAGCTGCCTAACTGACTAAGATAAGGGCCTGGAGACAGGGTTGCGCCAGGAGTTCAGAACAGCGAAACAGTAGAAGAGAAATGGGAGGCTTGAGATGAGGTTGGGTGGGCCTCATGAGCCCCAAGAAGGGTTTGCACATTAATCCAAAGCTAGTAATATCTAGGCATTGGAATGACATGGCCAGGGCTGCACTTGAGAAGGAACACTCCGGCTGGAAGACAGTCCCACAGATATTATCTATTAAAGTAAATAAGAAAAGAAGAGAGGTGTCAATGGGAATGGAAGGAAAATGGGACGCCTCAAGAAATATTTAAGATACTGAACTGACAGGTCAGAGTGACTTGCTGCAGCCAACAAGTGAGAAAGAGTAACAAAGAGAAGATGATATATAGGATTTTAACGGGAACGATGGGGAGGATGCAATAAAGAAATTATGTCGGTCATCGATATCATTGTTATCACTGCTCTCATGTCATTACGGATGATATAGTGGCCCACCCTCAGGGACTACACAGGATAAGTCTATTTCTATTTGCACAGCACAATCTTTCAAATCTGTTCCCCAAAACAAATGTAATACATGAAAGATGCAAAGTGTGACAATAAAGTGAGTTTCACTTCGTTTCATTCTACAGGAGGATGAAATAAAAATAATGCTGAAATTACTTAATGTCCAACAACAAGGGGATTGGTTAAGTGAAGTATAGCACAGTCATAAAAGTGACTGTTACATAAATTTCAGAAATCACACTCCAATGTTATATTTAATGATGTGTAAAAATGGACTTAATGCACTGTAAAATTTTTTAAGTTTCAGTGTACATAAAATAATCTCTTTATTTTAAGTATATTTATTTTATTTTATTTTATTTTGAAAGAGTTTATTTACTTTTTAGAGAGAGAGGAAGGGAGGAAGAAAGAGAGGGAGAGAAACAGCAGTGTATGAGAGATACATCAACTGGTTGCCCCCCAACTGGGGACCTGGCCTGAAACCTAGGCATAGGCCCTGACTGGGAATCGAACCAGTGACCTTTCAGTTCACAGGTCAGTGTTCAATCCACTGAGCCACACCTGTCAGGGCAAGCACATTTTTTAAAATGACATATGCCACAATATTAATGTTAGTTTTCTTGTTTTCATTTAACTTTTATTTTATTTTTAAAAATATTTTATTGTGGAGAATTGATGAGCTCCCAGCCAAGAAGAAGGCATAGGTAGATATGCTTTGCTTCCTTGCACAACAAAAAGAAGGAAAACAATGAATTTAACAGCCAGTTCTGAACCAAAACTGCCAGAAAATTGAACTGAATGGAGCTCCAGCAACCAAGGAGTTAAAGAAACACTCATCCAGACTGGTTGGAGGCGGGGAGATGGGTGGCCAGGGCAGCAAGGACACACAACAAGGCAAAGCAGTGGTTGGCAGACTGGCAGTCCCACATTTACGCAAGGATAAACCGGGAGGAACAGCTGGGGAGCAAGGCAGACCACGCAACCCAGGGTTCCAGTGTGGGAAACTAAAGCCTCAAAACCTCTGGCTATAAAAACCTGTGGGGGCTGTGGCAGCAGGAGAAACTCCCAGTCTCACAGAAGAGGCCACTGGAGAGACCCATGGGGTCCTAGAATGTACACAAGCCCACCCACCAGGAATCAGCACCTGAAAGGGCGCAATCCACTTGTGGGAAGCAAGGGAAGTGACTGAAAGTGGGGTAAGAGCCAAGCAAGCAGCATTGTTTCCTCTCTGGCCTCTCACCCGCATACAGTGCAGCAACAAGGGGAATTGGGTTGCCTCCCCCTGAAGAATATCTAAGGCTCTGCTCCTTACAATGTGACAGAGGCACTGAGACAAGGAAATATGGTCCAAATGAAAGAACAGGTCAAAACTCCAGAAAAAGAACCAAGCGATGAGGAGACAGCCAACCTATCAGATGCAGAGTTCAAAACACTGGTAATCAGGATGCTCACAGAAATGATTGAGTATGGTCACAAAGGAAGAAGAGAAGGATATACAAAATGTAATAAAGAAAAATATACAGGGAACCAACAGTGAAAGGAAGGAAATTCGGACTCAAATCAATGATTTGGAATAGAAGGGAGAAATAAACATTCAACCATAACAGAATACAAAAACAAGAATTCAGAAAAATGAGGAGAGGCTTAGGAACCTCTGGGACATTAAATGTTCCAACATCTGAATCATAAGGGTACCAGAAGGAGAAGAGGAAGACCAAGAAATTGAAAACTCATTTGAAAAAATAATGCAGAAAAACTTTCCCAATCTGGTAAAGGAAATAGACATGCAAGTTCAGGAAGCTCAGAGAATCCCAAAGAAGTTAGATCCAAGGAGAAACACATGAAGACACATCATAAATAAATTACACAAGATTGAAGATAAGGAGAGAATCTTAAAAGCAGCAAGAAAAAAGGAGAGAGTTACCTACAAAGGAGTTCCCATAAGACTATAAGCTAATTTCTCAAAAGAAACCTTAAAGGCAAGGGGCTAGAAAGAAGTATTCAAAGTCATGAAAGGCAAGGACCTACAATTAAGATTACTCTATCCAGCAAAGCTATCTTTTAGAATGGAAGGGCAGGTAAAGTGCTTCCCAAATAAGGTCAAGTGAAAGGAGTTCATCATCACCAAGCCCTTATTATATGAACTGTTCAAGGGACTTATCTAAGAAAAAGAAAAAGATTCAAACTATGAACAGTAAAATGACAACAAACACATAACTATCAACAACTGAATCTAAAAACAAAAACAAACTAAGCAAACAACTAGAATGGGAACAGAATCACAGAAATGGAGGTCACATGGAGGGTTATCAGTGGGGAGGGGGTAGAGAGAGAATGGGGGGAAAGGTACAGTGAATAAGAAGCATAATTGGTAGGCACAAAATAGACAGGGGGCGGTTAAGAATAGCATGGAGAATTGAGAAGCCAAAGAACTTATATGTATGACCCATGGACATGAACTAAGGGGGAGACTGTTGGAGGGAGGGGTGGTACAGGGCAGAGGTGGGATAGAGAGGAGAAAAAAAATAGGACAACTGTAATAACATAATCCATAAAATATACTTAAAATAAAATATTTTATTGTGCATGCTATTACAGTTGTCCCTCTTTCCCCCCCTCCACTTAGCCCACACCCCACTTCCAAAATCAGTCCCCTCCCCATTTGTCCATGTCCATCGGCCCTTCATATATATTCTTCACTAATCCCTTCACCTTCTTTCAATCAGTTTTCTTTTAATTTTTATTTCTTTTTATATTTTTCTATATTTTCCAATTTTTCCCTATAATGCACATGTATTACTTCGGTATTCATAACATTATAAAAGTAAACAAAGCTCATGAGTTTTAATCTATTTAAAACACTACCTAATAAAAACACTCGAAGCCTGGGTTCATGCTATGGATTGTCCTCCATAACTCTAGGAGCACAGTCAAAGACCAATTATGTTCCAAGACAAATAGTCTTTATTTCAAGGACTTATTTCTTAAGACCAGGGCCCTCTGGCCAAGCATTCATCACCCCTATCCCTTTTTTCTTCAGAATGGCCACACCACCATTCTTCTCTCATCCCATAAAAACAATGAGCAAAGGGCATATAAATGAATACCAAAGAACTGCCTGTCTATGTTGTTAAAAATCAGATGTGTGGAGATTAAAAAGGGAAATAATGGGAGAAGGGGGCCCAGTTGAATAAACATTATAGAAACCTAAGAAAAAGAAGAAAAATACTGAAAACTTATCTAGTTATCTTGGGAAAGGATGAAAGAGAAAACCCTTAATATTCTCCAAGTCCTGCTTCTTGCAGTATTTTTAAAAACCTGGTCCTAAATGATTTGACATGCCTTTCACCACGAGGTTCTTCCTCCCTTGAATATGGGTGGGCTTATGACTTGCTTAAACCAACACAAGTGATGCAGTATGACCTCTGAGACCAGAACAGAAAAGGCCATCCAGCCCCTGCCTGGGTCTCTTGGAAAATTCACACTCTGAGCATTCCCTCTTGATACGGTTCCATTCAAAGCCCAGCCATCATACGATGAGAAGCCAAGCCACATGTGTAAGTCCCACGGAAGTCCTCTGTTCGTGAATCTCAGTCAGCTCCAGCCTTTGAGTCATCTCATCAGACACCAGACATGTGAGTAAAGAAGTCTCCAGTTAGTGATATCAGCCCAAAGCTGTATGAGTCACCCCCAGCCACCTGACTCTCCCTGGCTGAGGCCCCAAACACTATGTGGCAGAGACAAGCTAGGTCCCATCCAAATTCCTGACCCACAGAATCTACAAACGCAATAAAACCATCATTTTATTATGATGATAAGTTTGGGGTGATTTGTTATAAAGCAACAGGTAATTGGAACAAAAGTTATTTCCCAGAAATGGGATGCTACTGAATCAAAACCTAAAACATGTAGAATTCATTTAGGGACCAAGTGACAGGCCTCCAAGGAAACAGTTGGTGAGGGAAAGAAGGAAAGCACTCTTGGAAGAGAAAGATAAAAAGTTTCCTTGTTTTAGAAGAAAGTTTGAGACTGTTGCCTGCAGTAATCTGGACTAGACATGTACTGGATGAACTCAGTGTGCATCTATTTAAGGAGGTTTCCAGAGAGTGTGTCAAAGGTGCCACCTGGCTTCTTCTGGCCTCCTGTCACGAACTGGGCAAGGGAAGAGTTCAACTAAAGAATAAATGATATCATTTCCAGATAAAATTTGGAGTAAATATAAAGGGACCAGGACAATCTTTTCAGCCAGTTAAGGGTACACAAAGTAACAAAGCTCAATTGCAGATTGTTATCAGAACAGTGGTCCTCTTTCAGAGTAAAGACGAAGCCAAGAGTATGACCAAAAATTCATTTGTTAAAAATCTCAGAAAGACGTAAGGTAGCGCCTCCATTTCCATCAAACACGATGTCTTCCAAGGATCTTGAAGACAATAGGTTTTTAAAAAATACTAAGAGTGCTGAGCCACAGAAGCTTCCTGGGGGCCCAAATATAGAAGGATCTAAAGAGATTTGTGTGTGTGGATTTGCTCTAATGAAATAGATAATAAATTGGCACATACGAAATCCATAAAGTTATTAAATTATAGCAACTTGGAATAAAAGGAACTAAGACAGTACTAATAAAAAAGGGTCCCTTGGGTCCCGAAACTTCTCTGGACAGAAAGCAAGTTGAGAAATCCACTTTAGTTGCAAACATGGGCTATTTCTGATGGGGTGAGGAAAGGGTGACTCAAAGGTCAGAGCCAAGATCTTAGAGAATAGATCCAAAAGCCACAAAAATCATTTTCAAGGACCTATTTTGAATCTTAATCAAGAAATGGACGTCATATGCCAAGCTGAATTCCAGAATTACTATGGGCCACTTACTGCTGTGTTTTTCCCTTTTTTGAATGGGAATATCTATTTATAGTCATCCTATGCCTGTCTCATCATTGCATCTGAAGCAGGGGAGGGAGTTCAGATAACTTGTCTCTTTAGCATACGGGTCTTCGGATCTAGAGGAGCCGTCTCCAAGGAACAAAACTCAAGGATCCTCAACCATGTCTGGAACTTAAATAAGGTTTATGAGATCGTTGGCCTCAAGCCAAGCCTGACGGTGCAATGGGAGATACTTTGGGCAGGGGGTTGGGGGGGATCTTGAGGGAGTCAAGTGCATTTTATAGGTGAGAGAAATCCAAATAATTTTTAGGCAGATGGAATATTGCTTAGGTTTTTTAAGCATGGCCCCAAATTCTTTAATACCCTTCTTATTAGGAGGTGGGGTCAATTTCCCCAGGGTCTCTAGCCTGCTGGCCCATCCTGAAGATTTCAGACTTGACATCCTCCACAATTATGTGATCCAATTCCTTAAAATAAATGTCTCTCTATATACATACCTACCCTCTTGGCCACGTGCTGTTCAAGCCCAAAGGTCTTCTGCTACAGAATTCCCTCGGGCTCAGAGCAGGTCTTTCCCTCTAGTCAGGCCTTCGACTGATTGGATGAGGCCCACTCACATTATGGAGGGCAATCTGTTTTACTCAAAAAACCACAAACTTAAATCTTACTGTCATCCCAAAGCCTCCCCACATGAACACTCAGAGTAATGTTTGACCACATATCTGGACACCGTGGCCCAGCCCCATTGACACAAAGTTAACCCTCACACCAGTCCAAACTCCTGATCCAAAGAATAAAAGGGTTGTTGTTTTGTGCCTTTAAGTTTAGGGCGGACAGTTATACAGCCATACGACACTGGAACACCCTTGACAGAGTCTCCTCCAAAGTAAGATGTGAAGGACTCAGGCCAGACACCTCCGTATCTGAGCCACTGGAAGTGCTGTTCACTCAGTAAGAAGCTACAAATGAAACCCAGATTCCTCACCCGGGCCGTCATGGTTTGGCCTCAGCCCACACTCCCCAGCCTGTCCGCTAGGGCTCTCCCTCGTGCTCCCTCTACTTCATTCGCCCTTCCTGGGACACACCAAACTCTTTCTATTCTCTTTACCCAGGATGCTCTTCCTCTAACCTTTTTCCCACTTGAGAACTAAGCTTGAATATTATTTTCCCTGACCACCACTCTATCTAAGGAAATTCCAAATGGGCAAAGGAGTAACGAACCCCTTCTCTGCCTTCTTCTGCACGAGAACTCAACCTTCAGTTAACTTCCTAGCACTGTCTCCCTGGTAACCTAAGTAGTTGGGATGTCAATTCTATCACTAGGCAACATTGCCTGGGGTAAAATGACCTCTCACCGGTACTTTGCATCTGGTCTGGGAAGAACTACAAAGGGACTGTAAGTACCTGATGGAATGCCATACTTTGGACATCATTTCTCGGTAATAAGATGCTCCTGGCAGAGATCCTTACTGCTCTGCCTACAGGATTGTGATAAGAGATGCTGGTTCCAATGAGACATGCAGATTCTAAGCCAGGACAGAACCACACGTACCCAATGTGAAGTCATCTCCTTGTACTGGAGCTACGCTGCCTGGACTTCTGACAAGGAGGGACACCTGCTGTTGCCCCAGTGGCCAGTTACATTTCTCATTCTCTATCCTTCTAAAGTTGATCATGCTAAAAGTGAACTATGGTATTCTTAAGAGTCTGAATGTTTAGTTGAATCTAGGAAGACCCTTAAAGTAACTTCCTATTTCCACTGTTCTCTTGCATCACCCTGTTTTCCCTTTATGGCACCTTACATGCTTAGTTTATTAAATTACCTGTCTGTTTACTGTCAGTCTGTCCCCTAGACTGTGAACTTGAAGAAGACAAGGACCATTTCTGTTTTGTTCACCCTTGTAAACTCAGCACTTACCTTAGTGCCTGTCACACAGTAGGAGCTTGATAAATATTGCATGGATGGATGGACGGATGGATGCACAAATAAGATTAGAGGAAGAAGTTGCATGAGGCAAAGTAAGGGGTAAACAGAAACCAAATTGAAGAAGGTCTTACTGAAATGCACATCAGCAGTGAACTACCCAAAGGACCTGGAAGAGATGCCGGACAGTTTCAAATGAAAAAAGGGAAAGTACACGGTTTATGTTGCGGAAAGGTCATCCCGGCAGCAGTTGGAGGGAGGGGGGGCTGGGACAGGAGCATGAGAGGCAGGGGAACATTAGAGGGCGGTCGCTAATAGCTGTGGTGGGGGGAGAGATAAAACAGTCTCAAGAAATGTTTCAGAAGCACAGGCTTTGTACTCAATGACCCGTTTAGACCTGGGAGACAGGAAAATGGAGGAATCTAGAGTGACCATGGAATTGGCACTTGAGGGACTCGGCCAATAGTGGTGAAGTTAACCTGGAGAGCGGCCCAGAAAAGGCAATGGGTCTGGGGGTAGGAGAGATGTCAGCCAGATGGCTGGGGCCTGGAGATAGGGACACTGGGCGTTAGTACATATGGGAGGTAGATGGGAGCCATGGACACAATTGAGGCCACCCGGAAAGTGTGCAAAGTGAAATTTAAAGGGCCGGAGATAAAACTCAGCTAGTCTGGTGCAGAAAGAAGACTGAACAGAGATGCTGAGAGGGACCCTATTGGAGCTGAAGCAGAATGAGAGAAGATGCATGTATCTGAAACCTTGTGGCATTGTGCTTGTACTTCTACGACGGAATTGATTTCTTTCTTAAATAATAGTCATTTATATTTGTATCTAATCTCTCTAAAGTAGAGTAGAATTTTTCCCATCTTTGAATCCTCTGAAGTCCTGCACATAGTAGGTCCTTAATAACCTCCCCATAATCTGAACTGTCCGAGGACTGGGGGCGGGGTGGGGGTGGGTGGTGATCACTAATTAGTTTCAATCCAGGCTAATTGCTTTTTTAAACTCTCATCTAAATCTGACTCTTAATAAGTTCTGAGAATCGATGTTTCATTATTTTTTGCCACAGTGGAGTTTATCCCTGTTGCTGGGTCATTACCAATCATCACTCTCCGAGAGGTCCCTTTTCTATCTCTCATTTCCTGATCTTTCAGCAGGATATCTTTGTTCTTGAAAGTGAAAGAAAAAAAATTAAATGGATCTTTGAAAATAACAACCGGGACCAACCAAACCAGGGGAAGAGGCACTCTGGTTCTCTCCAAGAGCCCACTCCAGACAGAATCCATATTGCTCAAGAAGAGTAAATGAAGGATCCATCTGGGCCTCTGCTGCACTGATATTTTCCGTATCTGCCATTCATTGAGTGCCATTCATTGAGGCACCAGCCAAGCAGTTTCCATGTGACCCCATTTAATCATCACAACAATGCTGAGAGGTTCGGACTCGGATCAGGCCTGTTTTCCAGATGCGGATGCTGAGACCTAGAGGTTAAGGGGCCTACTCAGGCCATGGAGCTCTTATGCTATACAAGTCTGCTTTGAAATCTGTACACCTTCCCCCAAAGCAGGCTGCCATGCATATCCCGGGTGTACGTCCAGCTCTGAGTCACTGGAGACCCAGAGGGGCCTGCTTAGAAGTCACAGAGCATTCCCTGTCTGAAACCCCTAATGTCACCACAGAGTGATAATAGTGGCAAGTTTCCTCCTGGCTCTGGCCCCAGACAACAATCCCTTCTCTTTTCCCTGGCACTGAGCTTCCTCCATAGAATGCTTTGTGTACAACTGAGTGAGACAGCACACGCCGAGAACAAAGTAAGAAAGAGACATGGCTCAAGCTCTCCAAGCAGTGTCAACATCTTCTGATGGAACGGAGCACCCACCACCCAGCCCCTTGGTTTTTACCACAGTGGGTCTGAGCATGAAGGAACTATATCAGGAGGGGACCTCCAAATCAACTCAGATTCTTTCAGTTCTCTCTGTGCCACAGGAGAAGATATCAACAAGCAATAAACTTGGGGGTGATCCACCGTCCCGTCACCAGAACCCTTTATAAACCTTGGGGGCTATTGATGACTTTGCCCCTCATTACCCCACCTCCATTTTCATCCAGGGGTGAGAGCATCGAAAGAGAGAAAGCACGGAACTGAGATGGCTGGGAATCCAGCCGGATGGGTTTCAGACCCTGCCTGTGGGACTTTGGGTATATCATCTCTTCTGCCGGAGCCTCACTCTCCTCATCTGTACAGTGGGGTTAATTACAGCTCACGCCCTCTCAGGTACAAGGAGCTCCCGCACAGAGGGCACTGATTTACCCAGTGCCTAGCAAAATGTAAGACCTCAGCAAATGGGAAATGTTCGCTATTATTATTATCTTTACACAGCTGACTGCAAGGAAAGAACTCTGATGCGCTCTAGGCGAACTGGAAGGGCAGATGTTACACTGCCCAGGGGTGGCACAAGTACTTCCAGGTTTCCGGTTCAGTATTAGACAGAGGAAGGGGCATGGAGCAGGCTTGGGCTCAAATCCTGACTATGTTCCTTTGGATCTTGGGCAAGTTACTTAACCTCTCTGAGCCTCATGGAGTTTAGGGCCTGATGCGAGAGAAAGGGAGTCAAATTATCGTGCAAATAAATGCAAAAACAGAAGCCGATAGTTATGCTACTAGGAAGGAAAGAAGAATGGCTCTGAGAGAGCAAAACAGCAAAGCAACTTACAGCGGACGGCAGAGAAGAGGATGGCAAGGGGGGTGACTCTCCGAGGAAGCTGAGATGAGCCGGAGTCGGGAGGCAGAGAGGGCAGAGGAGTGTTTCAGGGAGAGGAAAACCAACATGTGCGGAGGCCCAGGGATGGGAAGGAAGACGGCCTGCGGACAGCAGCCAGTGGGCAGCCGCACAGAGGAGGGGACGAGAGTTCCGAGCTGGGGAGGCAGGCAGGAGGCAGACCCTGCGGGCTCTAGGAATAAATGTCCTAGAGGACAGAGACTTGTACCAGCTCTGCTCCTTGATTTAACGCAGGTGCCCAGAGAAATGCCAAGCACTTAGAGGGCACTCAAAAAAATGTGCTGCACTTATAAAAGGTGAACTCGCATAACTTATTATTAGCAGGTCAGTCACTTAGGGGTGAATGCCCCCCACACTGAGTTCCGGTCCACGGTGAGCCACGCCAGGGGGAGAGTCCAGGGCTCTAGACTGTCAACGCGAGAGGCTGCTGTCCTCAAGCACCTACCACGTGCACTTCTACAGGATCTTAATCCAGCCTCCTGCCAGGGCCCTGGCGTGCCGTGGCAAGGAAAGCGAGAGGCTTTCTCTTCGAGGTAATTTTCGGGAAAACAGGAGAGGTATTTATTTCCCAGCTGTTCGTTATATTTCAATGAACAGCCCCATTTTGAGGTGAAATGTCCCACACACAGGTTTGGCCTAATTCAGGTTCTTTTCCTCTGGAACATACACAGCACTTTCCTTCTCTCTTTCTTCCAGTTAGGAGAGTGGGGTTCAGGAATGACTTTGAGTAGGCAAGCCTGGAGACCCTAAATGGGGGTCCAGTGAAGGTGGAGACATGTTGTCTGTATCTAATATAATATTGCTCACAGTTGAAGAAACAGAGGTTTAGTTCTCGCGCGCTCAGAAAAATAGGCTGCCCCCTCCTGGCAACCTGAACACCTCTTCACTCAGGAGCCTGATGTCAAAGGGTGTATCCAGTCCATTGTCTAGGAACTGACCACCATCACTCATTCACTTCCAATGACTGTCCTGTTACCCCATATGACCTCCCCACCAGCCTCAACTAATTACACAGAGGCTGAGACCCGACCCAGAGTGAACCAATCCATTGGCTGATGGGCAGCCAATCAGATTCACTCCGCTCAGAATAAGTAGGAAGAGGCCTCGGTCGGAGCCACGGGCGTATGAACTAAAAAGTCCCATAGTCACCTGAGCCATATGTGCCCATGCAGCTCCGGGCACAGGAGAGACTGAGCAGTGAGCAAAGCCAGACCCCCACTGGCGGCAGAGAGACTGGGAAAGGACATGACACAGCCCAGGGAGAGAGAATAGGGCAGGGAGAGGGTAAGTAACAGTTGGAAAGTCACACAGTTCGTAAGTGCCGGGGCCAGGTCGGAGCCCAAGCCTAGCTCCAGGCATTGAGTTCTTGTTACAGCGGACACCGAACACCGACACCGCTCTCAGCAGGAGGGCGGCAGCGAAAACTGCTTCAGGGGGAAGGCTGCTCAGAGGAGGGGAGGGATCTGCAGAATAAAAGGAGAAGGTGCTGAAAGCAGAGACTAGCCAAGGGGCTTGTGCTGCAGTTGCGCCATTGTCCTTTCTTGCTTCTGTTGGTTTGTCTGGTTTGGCGGTTAGCCTTTACCGAGTGCTTACATATGCCGGGAAACGTGCCAAAGGCTCATATCACTTATTCATGGACCCCCCACAGGAGGTCTGGGGAAGTGTTATTATTAATCCTCATTACAGCTGATAAAGCCACTTGCTGATGGAGCCAGGGTGTGAGCCCAGGTCTGCGTGCCACCCAAGACCACATGGCCGCCTGGTGGGTGACTTCTTCATCGCGCCGAGCACAGCAGACAGGTCAGAAAGGCATCCTGGCCGTGCGGGTGGAGAGGAAGGCCCAAAGGACATTTCAGGGGATGAAGGGGCCTGGCAGAGGACTACTTGGGAAGATAACCAGTGACACCCAATCGGCTGAAGGGGTGAAACCTTCCACAATTCTTAGGAAGAGATGAGAACAAAAAAAAGGAAGTAGCATGTCCAGGGGTCACTTTTGATTTTAAGCGTTTCCTGAATTTTTCTGTAACCACTACCACCTTCCGTCCTTCCATTCACATCTCCTTTAAGGCTGTCTGTATGTTTCCAGGCCACTGTACCTTCTCTGACGCCTTGCCAACAAAAACCAGCAACTAGATCATTATCCCTTTTACCTGACAAATGTCTCCACTCAAGTGTCAATTACTCAACCTCTATTGTCCCCCTGATGCATGCAATTCATCAGTTGGAATTGTTACTTCCGTGGCAAAATTTGTCTTCCTTCATTTCCCATTAATGTCTTATAAGAGTGCAATACAATCTTGGCATATCCAAGTGGGTCTTGCCCAGGGTAAAAATTCACTTTCAAAACCCTTTACATCCATCAGCAAAAATCAAGGTGATTGTTAAAGGGTCTTTTACTTGTTAGGGCAATAAAGATTCTTTAAGCTAAATGTTCTTTTTACTCCTCACCCTACTCAAAGCATACCTGGTTTAAAAAAAGAAAAAAAACCCTCAGAGGAAAGATGTTTTATTTTGCAGATGACAGAACTTCCCCTGTTTAAAAGTAATTCAGCATATAGTACTGGTCAGGTTGTTCCTTATTAAACAGTCCAGAAAAATTTAGTGGAAATGATCCAAACTAGCTAAGTTAAATGGATAAAGACATGTCACCCTGTAAATGCGAACACTGAATAGCAGGCTGTTGGGCTCGACATAGCCCCACCAGGGTGGCTGAGACGACACTGCGGAAATTGAGAGGCGAGTGCCGGACTGATCATAGGTATGATTCCTCCAGCCTTGACTGTCTGCTGTCAGGAAATCCAGGATTTGAGGAAATGGAGCGTGACTGCTGCAGGAAGGATTTGAGATGGTTGTTCGGACTGATTGTTTTGAATTCTTTCCTTTATCCAACAAATACAGATTGCCTACAAAGTGTTAGACACTATGACACCTCTGGGGACTGCCATAAATAAGAGATGTGACTGCCACCCTCAGGGAGCTCACAGTCCATGGAGATCCATGTAGCAAAAGGAGGGTATGCGATGTTATGAGCACATATAAAGCAGAAACACAAGAGCTGGGAGGGGAGAAGCCAGAGGGATGGGGCACTTCCATCAAACACCATGTCCTGTTGATTCTCATTCCTAAGTATTTCTCAGATGCTGCCACTTTAGTCTAAGCCACCAAGTCACTCTCCTTGAACTACTGAAACAGCTTCCTACAGAGTGTCCAGGAATCCATTCTGGTCCCCTCCCACGCACACACCCTATCACTGTCAGAATAACCCAGAGGGGTCACGGAAGTGCAAGTCTGATTATCCACCCGGTTGGTAAAGCTCACCAGAAGAAACAGAGGAGGAGGAGCCTGGGGGAGGAGGGGAAGGAAGGGGCGGGGAGAGGAAGTTGCTTCCATGAGTCACTGTGACCTTCCCAGCAAGTGATCTGGGGCAATGTCTTCCACTTCACTGTCCTCAGCTACAAACAGGAGCTGATCATAGCACAGGTTGAACTAAACAAAACTGCCAAAATTCAGCTCTTTTTGAGCTACAAGAATGTCGATTCCATATGGTTCGACTTCTTACCTTCCTCGCGAGGCTGTCAGGAAATGGAATGAGATGAGCGTGGTGCCTGGCGTACAGGCGTGCTCCATGAATGGTGGCTGTTGTCCACCTGATTCCTCCCTCTGCTCAGTCCCACCTTCTCTCTTTGCAAAAACTCCTTCGGGCCATTCTGTGCAGCCAGGCTGCTAGATCCTTGGGCATTTGGCCCTGAGACCCTGAAACATCCGGGTTGCGGGGGAGGCTCGGGCAGGTAACTTCCTTCTCCTCGTGTTACAGCCCATCAGTGGAGCGATCATCATTTCTGGCCAGTTCTGCAGAGCTGATGTCTGCCTAGCACAGAGGAAAATTGTTTCTGCCACATCCTCCAATAAGAATGATTTTCTTCATGCTCCGTTTGTCTACAACTGTCTTTCCCATCCCTCTCACTGGTAGCACATGGTCTACATGCTTGAAATTCAGCCAGAGGAACTGGATGAAATTTATGATCGGCTGACTACTGAAGCTCTAAGCTATCGGATTTGAATATAAATGTTGGAATGAGGTCATCGGAAGCAACAGGTAGCAAGAGAGCCAATCTGAAAATTTACCATGCCGGAAATCCATACTTTAATCTGCTACCAAGTAAAAGCATTGATTGGACAACCTACGTTAATTAATAGAACACAGAAATTTTCCCAGCCTTTTATTTTGAGATTATAATTTTTGATGGAGTTTCAAATGCCTCCGTGTCACTATTAACGGCAGCATTTTGCCAATAACGCTTTGCTCAAACAGAACAGTTCATTAGTGCTAAAACCAATTTACTGGAATGGGCTGAAAATCACCTCGGTTTTCTCTATTAATGTATTACAAGATGAAATATTTCATGAGTCGCTGGTTGACATGCTTGACACTTCCTCTCATACTGCTTAGCTCGCTCAAGATGGAAAAATCTCCATTCAGCAAATGAGATGCCAGGGACAAGCTAAAAAGTAAATCCAGGCCTTTAAAAATGGTTTACTGCCCTTCAAAATAGAGACAGCCCCCATCTATATTTTCTAATGAACTTATCTCTTGCAAGATAATCCTTGAGATAAATGAAATCATCAAAGCAAAATGCCTAAGATGGTATCTGATCCAGAGTCAGCATTAAATAAATATTAGCTATTATGGGGGGGAGGGGAGCATGAAGACTAGAGAGGTTAAGATCACAAACTGCAAGTCACGTGAGGAAGTCAACATCCATCTCTGCCATTTCTTAAGTTTGGGTGACCCCAGGCTTGGAGCCAGCCTCTTTAAGCATTAGTTGGTTTTTCCCAGCTCTAAAATGGGCATTACTGTATTCGTTTCCTGAGGCTGCCCTGAGAAGTCATCACAGACTTGGAGGCTAACGGCACTAGAAAATTCACTCTTGCACAGTTCTGGAGGCCAGAAGTCCAAAATCAAGGCACTGACAGGGCCACGCTCCCTCCGATGGTTCTAGGGGAGAGTCCTTTCTGTGCCTTCCAGTCTCTAGCAGCTCCTGGTGTCCGCTGGCTTGTGGCAACAGCAGTCCAATCTCTGTCTCTCTGTCTGTGTGTCCTCGCCTCTTCTAGGATTTGGATGAGCCCTACATCCAGCATGATTTCACCTTGAAATCCTTAATTAATTACATCTCCAAAAAACCCTATTTCCAAATAAGGTCACATTCCAAGGTTCCACATGGATATGGGGGAGCACTATTCAACCCACTACAGGGGGTAATGATAGAATCTGCTTCCTAGGATGGTTATGAGATTAAGTAAGAAAACTGCACAGAAGGTGCTCGGTCAAGAGCTGACACCTAGTAGGTAAGGCTCACAGTAGGAGCAAGAGATAGATACAACTACTCTAATTTACACTTCCCAAAGCCATTTGGTTTTCAAGACATGCACGTTTTCCTGGAAGCATAGCTGTCCTCGCCTGGTTCTTCTGGTCCCACTGCCATGCAGTCTGGGTTACTATCATTACATCAACAGTTTTACATCAACAATGTATTGCGTCATCTCTGAGTGCCCTGCAATTCTCCCCAAAGCCACCAGAGGGGGCTTTCCTATGTACAGAAAAGATCAAGTGCTCACATGCCTTTCCCTGTGGTGCCTCCATCCTGCCTTGGCTTCCCAGACCGCTCAGGACAGGGTCCAAACTTTCTTGGACCCATGGCCTAGCCCTGCCTCTCTCGTTAGCTCCGGCCCTAATTCTGACTCCAGCTTTTTCTTTTTTTAATTGAAAACTTTACTTGAAAAAATAAAATTCCAAATATTCAGGTGAGACACGAATCCACTATTCTTGCTTTAAGGCCTGTGGATTGGTCTGTGACGTTTTTTATGGTAGGACATTTACATGAGTTGAATTCCAGCTTCCTTGGGAACCTACATGACTGTAGCTCCAGTCATGCTGAATGGTTTGCAGTTCCTTTAACATGCTGCATCCTTTTACAATGTTGTTCTGGCTGGAATGAACATCCTTTCACATCCTCCTTGAATGTGAACCCCCTAAGTCATGCTCTACTTTCAAGTCTCAGATAAGGCATCATCTCCTCCAGGAAGCCTTCCTAGTTTGCGCTGCCAGTTCTCAGTTAAGTCCCTTATTGTATTTTCCCCAACTAACACAATCAAAGCACTACTTTCTCTTCATAGTATACCTGCTGATTACATGTCTATCTCCTTGGCCATACGAAGAGTTTCTTAAGATCAAGGATGGTGTCTTACAACTGTATCGCCAACACCAAACCTAGAGGCAGATCTATTACAGAAACTCCAGTGAACAAAGGAATCAATGAATGAATCCTCAAAGCTTTACCTACAAGAATCTAGTAAATATGAGACTGAAATTATGCACGTCATTTATCTAGAGACCCGCTATCTGGTTTTCTCGTGGTTCCGGACACAGCCAGAATAACTCAAACAACAATATTCCAGGCCAGACAATGGCCCAAGTCAAGGCACCATGATCCTGGAGACAAGCCTTAATTTTCCCATTCCATTTGTTCTTGGAAATCTCCACCCACATACGTATACACGCATACACAAGGAGCACAGAGAAGCCTGGTGACTGGCAGGCATATGACAAGGTAAGTCAGGGAAATGTGGCTTAACCAGCCATAAGACCCCCGAAAAAAATCCCTTGACTTCTTTGGGCCTCAACAGCTTCCACTATTTAACAAGTGAATTAGTCTAGAAGACCGACCCATGAGAATCTCATTCTGTTTCTTTGAAATTCAAAGAACTGCCCTTGAATTCATCCCCCCACCCAACATCCACCCACCTAAATTTTATAAAACATACACTCAGTTTCCTTGAAAGGAGATCCATTGGTCATGTGATTCCTGGCCAGGTAGAGCATAGCTTCCAGCCAGTCCTGTTGCTAAATCATAATCTCCAGCACTTTGCAGGAATAAAATATTGACTGTTTACCCAGAGTCATGGAGAGTTCCAATCTGGCCTCGGCCAAAAGGCTCCTGGAAAAATTGAACATTGTACCTTCTCTAAACTCCCAGGCAAGGCAGAAAAACCCTAGAGACTCCAGTTCCTTTAGGTTAAGGCTAAAATAGCTCGGTTGAAATTTTTTTCAACTAAACAAAAGATAGTTTTACCCCCACAGCTTTATCTCTGTTCTCCAATAGTCCAATATTTAGCAGGGATTCTTTCTAAAGCACTGGCCTAGGTTGAAGGGTGGGTGTCCTCTAAGGAACCTGTCAGGGAGTATATGATGGAGAGGGGATTTTGTGCCTGAAATAATAAAGCACCAAAGACCCCAAAATTACAAGGTTTGTGCAAGGCCCAAATGTTACGGCGGTGTGACTAGTCATTACATTAGCACTGCGCTTCAGAGCTTTCAAGAGGTCATATTATACGCTATTCCACTGATAGAGTCAAACATATCTAACATGACATTCATTCTAGGTGGATAAATCATTCTGATTTTTTTTTTATCAGCTCCCCATATTATTCAACCAACTTAAATACTATCAAATGGCAGTAATAGCCACACTAACATCTTTACATCTGGCATTTATGTTGAGCTACTCAGTAGTATTTTCAGCTGCCGGTTTGACATCTCCACACGGATACTTACTCGGACAGCATGAAATCTAAATCAAACTTTCAATTTCAACTGACCCCATTCCAAATTTATCCTCCTCCCGTCTTTCTCGTCTCATTAAATAGCAGCACTATCCACCCAGTCATTCAAACCAAAAACCTCAGAGACGTCCTTATGTCCACTTCCTCATCCCTCATGTCCAGTTCATCAGCGAGTTTCACTGGGTCCACCTTCAAGGTACATATTCTGGGTCTGTCCGTTCTTTCCGCCCCCTGACCCAAGCCACTAGCATCTGTCGCCCACTGGAATGACTGCAGTAGCCTTCCTGCTCCCCCATCACCCATATTCCACCCAGGTACCAAAATAATCCTTTAAAAATATAAACCATATCACGTCACTTCCTGGCTTAAAAGCCTTCAGTGATAACCCATGACATGTAAAATCAAGCACAACTTCTCCATGGCTTCTGACGCCACCTGTGTCTAGTCAGACCATGTCAGATCATCCTCCTCCTGCCCCACGAGGAGTGAGCCGCTCTGGTCAAGCCCTGGCCCACCTCGCTCGCTGGCCCCCCTCCGTCTGCAAGGCTGGCTCCTTCTCTCCTGCACGTGGAGCTCAGTGTTACCCCCTGAGAAAGCCTCCCTGATCACTTATCTGAAGCCGAATTACTATGTGTCCCCATTACTTTCTATCACCCCATTCCGTGTTCTTCGCAATATCAGGACGATTGGAAGCTAACACATTTATTCATGTATTACTTCCTTGTCATCTTCCACTCCATACCCCTACTAGAATACCAGCTCCCAAGCAAGAGAGATCTTGCCTCTGTTGTTATTCCGATCACCTCCCATGCACCCCGTTGGCGAAGGAGGGATCCTGACCCTCAACAGTAGGGCATGGCCGAACACACGACACCTGACACTGGGCAGGCGAGATGGACATCAGTTATTAGCCGTATATTAGCCACAGCCTGAGGAGAGGACGCCGCACACCAGGCAGGACCACACAGCGTTGTGCGCAGGACCAAAGCGACCCAGCAGGAGCTGCGAGCAGCAGACTTTGTAAGGGCCCGAGGGTGAGGTGACCCCTGGTTCCCATGGGAGGATGTGATTGGCTTATTTGAATAATTTCACAAGTTAGCAGGGAAAAAGCCTATTTGGTTAAGGACAGGGCGGAGTGCAGCTGGCCTGACTGGTCCGGGGGGGAAGCAGCTGAGTGGGGAGCCTTTCCCACTGGGTGGGGACACATCTGATGAGAATAGGGGGACTCACGGTTAGGCCTTTGGGGGTCTGTGAGGTCCGAAGATGTCAGGGCAGCACTTAAAACTGTAGGCCTTACAATACACTTATCAATCCTATTTATGTCCAGTACCTGGAACGTAGCAGGTCCTCACTAACTACCTAGTGAATGAAGGAACGAGTCCAAGTAACAGACCTTCCCTCTTTTCCACCTTTGGCTGGACCATCCGGACACTTCCAGAACTCAGAGGGTGACACGGGCGACTGGATGGGCAGTGAGTGTGGCTCCGCTTCCCCGAGTGTTACTTCTCCGAGTGAGCCTTCCTTCAGCTTCATCACTTAACCAGCTCTGTTTCTGCAGTACAGGAGTGTCCCCTTATCCACAATTTTGCTCTCTGTGGTTCCAGGGCCATGGGCCAAAGATATTAAATGAAAAATTCCAGAAGTAAGCAATTCGCACACTTTAGATTATGTGGTGTTCCGAGCAGCATGTTGAAATCTCGTGCCGTGCCGTCCCGTCCCACTCAGGATGGGAACATCTCTTCGTGCCGCATATTCACGCTATGGGTGCCCCACGCCCACTCGTCACTGAGTAGCTGAATCATCAGAAGGTCCACAGCAGCCTAACGCGATGTCACAAGCCTCCGTCATTCTCCCCGCTTCGTCTCATCACGTAGGCTTTGTATCATCTCACATCATCACAAGAATAAGGGTGAGTGCAGCACAGTAAGATACTTTGAGAAAGAGAAACCCCATTCACACAAATGTTATTACAGTATGTTATTATCATTGTTCTATATTATTACTAGTTGTTGCAGATCTCTTACTGTACCTAAGTTGTTAAACTTTATCATAGGCATGTATGTATAGGAAACGATCATAGTGTACATAGAGTTCAGCACCACCTGGGGTTTCAGGCATCCACTGGGGGTCTTGGAATAGCATTTCCCGTGGAAAAGGGGGGACTACTGTTGCCGTATTCCGTGAGGACTAGAAGTATAATATTCACAAAGAAAAAGATTGATGCATGTTTTGTTTAAACTACAAATGAACAAACGTTATGGATGAAAAGTGGGTCTTCTATATAAATATCTTTCATCTGCTTCATTTATGCTTCATCCGAACTGTTGTACTCAAAGGTGTCCCTGTACCTTCACAACACAGTGACTGGTCAGAACCACCCCCCACACACCTTTTCTTTAATATTCACCCATTTGCACTAGAAGGAAAATGAAAATGTGACGTTCAACAGCCAATGAACAATGACATGCTTTAATCAGAGCTTGTAATGTATATTGCAATGGTTCTTTTAATATGAAAGAAGGGCTTACTCATTAAAAAAAGATTTGAGAAATACAGAGCATAAGAACGAACAGAATAATTACTTATAGACTCATCGTCCAAACACAGCCATTGGGAGATTCTTCTGACATCCTCTTCCAGGCCCAATTATTTTTAACTGAGCTAGGTTTATACTACATACATCTGGCAATGTGCCTTACTTTTAGTTAACATCACAGTACAACTCTTTTTGATGTTATGTGCTTAAAAACAGAATTTTTAATTACTACATATAATTGCATCAGTTGGATGAACCTTACATTTCTTAGCTCTTTATGTACACTTAGATATATAGGTTGCCTGCAATATTTTAACAGTGCTGAGCACATTTTTATTCTTAAAGGCTTTATGATGACTTAGGATGATTTTCTTATGAGAAATTCTCAGAACCTCTGGACTAATGTAAAGATATGTTTAAGGTTTTTAAATCTATATTATCAAATTGTTTCCCAAAAGAGACGTGGTAAATTACCTTAAAAAAAAAAATGGTTTGCTTTTAAGCAGAGTGACTTTGACTTCGGCTTTATCTATTCTGTTCCTAAGGATTCCCTGACATAATTCAAGGGTCTCTCAGCCTTACCTTTCACTTCTTTGCTGTGATATCCTCACCCATGAATTTCCACTAGTACCACAGAATTCTCAGTCAATGCATTTTCCTGCTATAATATGTAAAAGTTCACAATCTTGTCATGCGATAAGGCCCACACCTCTGGATATCCAGATTAACCAATCAGAACGCCAATCTCTTCAGCCTCTAGACACATCACAGTAAATAACACTTCCTGCCAGTAAGGGAGCAGGTACATGTGAAGGGCAAAAAAAAAAAAAAAAAAATCAGCATGGAAGAAAAGACGGAACTGATTTGGCCTGGGATGAAATTAAAAACTCAGTTCAAAGAGTTTAAGTAATCTGAAAGAATATTTGCTTCTGGTATGTCAAATATAGCCCTGTCTTGGATGCAAAAAAGATGAGTTCTGAGGGTTCCTTTATCTCCTCAAAAGAGGCACTGCTTAATAATGTGGCCTGAAAGCAAAAAGCTTAGAGAAGAGAAGCCCAGGCTTTGTATACATGCAAATACATATAAATCACTCAGCTATTCAAACCGATGGAGATTTCAGGCCCTGGGTGAGGGCCCCTCAGTGGTCCCGATCCAATCCACAAAAACTAGTGTCTGCACCTTGAAGCTATGGGCACCAAATGGCTTTATGTTGAAGAAAAACAACGTGGGTCAACCTAGGTCACCAGCCACCGTCTGCGTGCTCCCAGGTAGAAATCGGAGCCTTGAGCCACCCCTCCCCAGATAAAGGACTGAGGGAAGCAGGGTCCCCTCGTGCCTCACTCACCATGATACCGGCCCATCTCCTCCACGACTGCTTCCACTGGGTGCTGAATCTGAAATGACCTTCCCCAGCTTGTTTCTCTACCTAGATGTGAGCCTTTGAGAGCTGCCCTATGAAGGGCAATTTAGAGCTGTGCACCAGGCGTCTCCGAACAGCTCAAATTTCTAGGGAAATAAACTGCGGTATGGACGCAGATTGAAGCGCCAGGGCTGTTCATCGCACCTCTATCCATAGTTGAAAACCACAGAAACAACCAGAAATGGGGAGCTTCTTGAATAAATTATGGACATCCACCTTATAGTACAATCCCATGTGTTCTCTAAAAATCAGGTGACAGAATGTTTAGTGATATTTTTTAAAAGCAGGTAACAAAGCAATTATATAACTGCTTTGGCCTTAGAAAAAGACATTTAATATGGCAGCTTGAGGACACATGGTTACCTTTACTTACTCCCCAAATCTTATTGAAACGATAATAAACATGATGATGAGCCTCAGAAGTGGAAAGAGTGAGTGGCCCTCCTGCATCCTACCTGTGTCCCAACTGGTATCAATGAAGTTCACCTGAACCCTGAAACTAGAAAGGTGGCTGCTAAGGAAATTGACCCATCTTCCTAAGGGAGACCCAGCACTTCTAGGACAGTGTTTCTGTCTCTCAGGATAACTCTACTCATGTTGGCATTGGGGTGGGCTTGGCCAGCCTGCCTGCCAACTCCACTCCCTCACTTCCTAAAGCCGAGCTATCAGATCACACACACACACACACACACACACACACACACTCTCTCAGCCCTCCAGTTCAGAGGTGAGGCCTAATGTGGAAAAACAGATCCACACTCAACAGAAGAAATCCACACCAGCATCTGCAAAGAGACCTTTCCTTGTCTGGAGACCCATTGTGTTATCTGTTCTATAATAAATATCAATAACTGCTTTTTCATTTCTTCAAAAAAATCAATCTACAGACAAAACTTGGATGACAAGGACAGTTACAGGAGAAAATGGGAATGTTATAAACCTTGACAATGTAAAATTAATGGCAGGAGCAGAGATGGAGGTGAGTGCTTGGGCCCTAATATATTTTTTATCTTCCTTGGTGGGCAATCAAGAGACACCATGTAAAGGAGATGAAAAATAGAGGCTTAAGCTCATTACTGAAGGTATAAAGGGAACCAGTAAAATCACTAGTATTAATGATAGAACCACCAAAAGTCAGAATAAGCGAAATTACTTATATGTCAATACACAGGTATTTATCTACTAGAGTCAGTATTGATAAAGCCAATAGATATGGCATTTAAAATTGATCACCAAGAAATAAGGATACTGGCGCACAGTTTGGAGGCAAGGCGGTGGTCACGGGAAGAACTTAACACAGAAATGGCTCCGAACTGTGGTTCCAAGCTGGTGCCTCTTGTGTGTGGGTTTGAGGATGGGGATGCAAGAAAGTTTTGATTCTCCATTCCTTGATTTGCATAGCACATACGTGTTTTTGCTGTACAATAATAACACCATTTTAAAACAAAATGGAGCTATGACTGTAGGCATACGTCCGAGATTCTCTGCCTGCCTACAAATTGGAGCCAGCAGGGAGTTTTGCAAAGTTCTAGTGCCTAAGCCCCACCCTCCAGCTCAGATTTCGTGTTGGAATGGTCTAGGGCGGGCCCAGGAAGGATTAAATACGCATGCCCGGGGTGACTACAATGTGCTGCCAGGGCTCAGAACCACTGATTCACTCTGCACAGTGCAACTGCAGTATTAGGATCTTCTTTCCACCATCTTCTGTCACCTAATTTTTCAACAGCTATCTACTGAGCGCCTGCTGTGCTAGATGCTGGGGATCGGGTGGCGAACAGACAGCCCGGTACACCAGGGAACTTAACACGGAGAGGGAGGGGAGAAGCAGTTATTCAGCAAATGGCTTATTCATTAATTCATTATAATCACTGCAAACGCTACACAAGAAACGAAGGGTGCGATAAAATCATGCACTATTTCTGTAAACAGGAGGAAATAGACAGATGATATTTTTTAAATCCATCCTCTTTTTTTTTTTTTTTAATCCCTCAAGCACTCTGCCCCTCCGTTTTTCCAGGGACTGAAGGTCAGCAACTCTGTCCTTCCCAAAGCCGCCACTAGAAGCTATGATTCTGTCTCCAAGCAAGGGCTGGAAACCTGCCCCTCAAGCCGTCATAAGCTACAACCATAAAATCTGTGTCCTGAGACCCTGGCAACTGGCCAGAGTGATTGCATACAGCACGCATGCAACTTAAAACTCTCACCCCCCTACGCTGAGTGGAAAGAGGTCATGAAGGAGGAAACCACAAAAAAAATACACCTGCAGCGTGGCTCTGATATGCCATAGGCCAGCAGTCAGGGTTTCTTTCTGACACTTCCATGGACAACTCCCCAGCCGTAACCATCCAGGAGAACTGAGGAAGCAACAAAAATCACACATCTCGCTAACCCGGAATGGCAGAGGACGTTAACTGACAGCTAAGAGGGCGCTGCCCATAAACTTGGGGCTCTCGGCATCCACGGTAATCACCCTCTGACCTTCTGTGTTCTCTCCAATAACAGAAAAAAGTAACGTGGTTCTTTTCATTTTGCCAGTTTACGTTTGCTAGAGGGGAAAAAGAGTGAAAACTCTAAAAATCTTCCGAGTTGTAAGCGAAGACTATAACATGAAAAGTTACAGAAAATCAGAGCCCTTAACTAAGCCCAGCGACAATAAAGGGCAGTGGACAAGGCTAAGGATGGACGGTACACACAGGTGCGTCCTGTAGTTCAATTATAGGGGCTGACGGAGGCCTGATCGGCTGAGAGCCTCCCGCCGTGGCTATTACAGCGACTAATCTGATTAGCAGCAATGACAGGCGCCTTGCAGCGAGTGCCTGCCTTTCCCCAGTTCATCTCATTTTTACCGCAACTATGTTTTTATTTTTATAGGCGAATTTGATGCTGCCCCATGCTTTCAGAATTGAATTTTTCAGATTTATGGCACAAAAGCTCTCAAGTGGTTGTGATGACCGGGCCTCCCCATGCAAATCCCCACTCGTCCTTCTCTCTACCTGAGCCCCCATGGGCCTACCGGGGGCTCTCCTGGCCCGAATCCCAAAGGCCAGAGGCCACGCAGTCTCCAAAAGAGACATCTTCAACAAGGCCAAGAAAGAACCAATTGCAGCTACAACTTTCCCTCATCCTCTGCCCCCTTGGCCAACCAATTGCATCTGTAAATACTTCCCAAAAGTCCTTTTATTAACCCATCCAGGGCTTGAGTCCTGCTACAGCTACGGTTTTCAGCGGGGAAAGTAATGCCCCCTAGAGGGAGCTCTGAGAATTTGTGGGGATGATATGAGTTGTTGGGTGGGTTCTGGGGGCACAATTGGCACTTGGGGAGCGCAGAGGTTAGGCATCCTGCATTATAAGGGACAGACCTACACCCTTTCCCATGTGCCACACAACTCTGAACTGGCCTGCCAGACATTCACAGTGGCAAATAATAATAAAAATAATAATTTTACACGTAAATACAAAGTACGAAATAAACACTAAGACGCGTAAATGAAAGAAAGATTGTACTTTGTGCCATTCAAACTTGACCAAGACCTGTTTAGCATTTTGGGAAATTGAGTCACCAAGAACAACACACCTCGTGGTATTCAAGTCACCAGGACAACAGATCAGCCTCAGTAATTGCCACACTCAGGGCAACTCAACGTACCTACGCATTTTTAGCTGCTTATAAGCATTCTGATGTGGCCCCCATCCAAAATGTCGCTATAAGGAAAGAGCATCAGTAATACCCAGTTGGATGCTGTCATCCTTCTCTTAGAACTCAAAATCCATTAGAAGTAGATTTGAGAGCTGTTACTTCATATCACGTACTCCAGCATAATTGAGCATTTACATATTGAAGAACCTATTATTATAAATGGCCTCCTTCTATTTCTCCTTTATGTGAGGGCAAGATCTCCTTTGATGCCATGGGTAAATGTGGGTTGTGTTATGTTTTTCACGGTAGTAAAAGGCTTGTTGCGCGGTATTTGTTATAAAACAGGAACATTTTGTCTGATCATTTCTGCCTTGTAAATGGGCTATAGAGTGTTGCTTATATGCAAAAACCGGGTAAGGCTAGCACTGAGCTCTGACGTCTGGGCGCCTGGAGTCTCCCTACCTGAGAGTCCAGATTCCACACCCTCAGCCCCTGGGCTTGCCCTTGGAGCCCTATACAGGTCTTAGAATCCCTTTCCATTCCGGGATGCTCTGCCCCCTCCAGCCTCTACCCAGCCCATCCCTCCCACCTCACTTTGCCTGCCTGGGTCACTGTGCTCCAGCTACCTCTCCTTCTCACTGTTTCTCCAATATCATGCTCCTTCCTAGCTCATGGCCTGTGGCATGTGTAGCTGCCTCCTCCTCCCGGACTGTTCCTGGCTAACCCCCACTGACCCTCCAGGTATCACCTTTCTGAGAAACTCCCCCAACTCCCAAGCCCAGGTCAGACCCTGCCACCTGCTGCTGTTTCCTGCACAACAGTGAATTACAGGCGTCATAAACTAAACTTACTGGTGAGTGGGTGAATGTGAACATAAAACCCAAACCCATTACACGAAGTTCTTAAGATATAACAGCCCTCCCTCTGCCTCCCACTGTGATCGGCACAATGGAAATCTTGCACCGGGCTCCCTCAGAGGAAGGATTTCCAGGGAAATCTTTACCAGGGATGTTGGCTTTCTGGGGCAGGGATTTGGGTCTATTTCATTCACTGATATGGGCCCAGCACCTGGCACAGCGTGTGGCCCACAGAAGGGGCCCAAGAGATGTTCATTGAACCAACCAATCGATCAACCACGGCTGGTCAGACACTGACATGGTTTCTTTCTGATAACATCAGGATGTTGGCGCAGTGTTGCATTTGGGATGGTTCTGAAGGAGAGATAATGGTCCAGCCGAAACAGAATTGAATTTTCCAGGCCTCTGTGGCTGCCCATACCTCATCCCAGCAGGCTCGGTGTAGAAGCACGCACTACAAACACAACTATCCTATCCCGCCCTCATCAGAGACTGTACCTGCTTCAGCTATGCTTCAGATCACTCTCCCGGGACCTCATGAGCTCCCCAAGATTCTCCCAGAAATTCCCTGATGGTTGAGATTAAGGTACCTTGCCACTTCGGAGCTATCCCTTTAATAGATGTCAAGTCAACCAAAAACTCACTCTCCACCAAGTCCCGCCCAGGGTCTGAGCATCTGAGCAGCACGGAGACTCATGGGGCAAAGTGACCCCCATGTAGATGAGCCCCAGCAAACCACAAAGGCCCCGGCTTACAACTCACAAGGGAGCTCCAACCAGCCCCCTTGCCTGTTCTCCAGAGTCATTGCCTGAAGCAAAGAGATTACAGTGGGTAAATCATTATGAAGAGGCTCCTGCTGCGGAGGATGAAAGGAGAACGAAAAGAAAACAGTGCTTCGGTGAGACAGACAGGGCCAAGAGGGAAGCAGTGCAGTGAGCGATGATTTTCCTGGTTCCCTTCTCCATCCAGAGAGCCGGGAGGGGCTAACACCTTCAAGGTTAAGCAGACCCTCCCCAAGACTTCCCATTTAAAAATTCTCAGACTGGAGGGCTGGCCTGGAACAGAGGATATTGCGCTGCTCATGTTGAGACAGCCATAAAGACGACTTTTTCAAGTTAATAGATAAACAAAACAGTGACTAGGGAAAGAGGCTTCCATGTTACTCTCTGTCTAGGCACACGGTCCCCCACTTCACTACACTCCCAAAAAGATCATGTCATTACAAACTGCTATATATTGAATTTTATTCAATTGTTTAAATCCCCCAAGTTCTTAGCTTCCTCTGCACATGACACCCCATCTGTCTAGAACATTCTTCCCCAGGTTTCAGCTTAAATGTCACCTCCTCCAAGAAGCCTTCCCAGACCTCCCTGGCAAACGTCAGTGTCTCCTCATCCCTCTGTCTCAGCAGCATGTTTGGTTTCTTTTATGGTGTTCACAATAATATGAACGCTTATTACTTATTAGCCTGATGACTTCTTTTGCTGCACTTTCACCACGAGAATGCAGCCATCACAAGGGTAGGGACCATGTCTCTCAGTCTCCCTGCTTAGCTCAGCTCAGTGCCTGGCTTTTAGTAGGTGCCCGCTCAATCATTGCTGAATAAGTGACTGAAACTCTGCTGGGGACACTTGCTCCTGCATCGAGCCATCCATTTATTCAGCCATATATAGTTAACCACTACATGCCGGGACTCTGCTAGATGCTTGAAGCGTATTGTGCACCACTTCATAAGGCAAACAATGGCAGATTCACCTCTCTCTATCTTTGCAAGGTGTGCCTGGGGTATATTTCTGAAATGGGGAAAGTTCGGGTAAGGTCTCGCACTGCTTGTGTCATGCACCATCTATGTGTGCACACACATGCACGCACACATACACAGAAAGCCCCCTTGTAACTCCCAGGGCCCCCCTGCTCTTCCTCTCCGGGAGACAGGGCCCACAGGGCAAAGCCATCCATGCAGCTTAACAATTAACACTGCAGACTCGAAACTGCACAGTATTTGCATGGATGGCAGCAGCTTCGGGGTCAAGCATTTCCAGCTTGACCTGGCTCTACCTGTGACGGCTAACTTTACGTATCCACTTGGCTGGCTCACAGTACCTAGATATGTGGGTAGATGTTATTCTGGTTGTTTCTGTGACAGTGTTTTTGTGCGAGAGCAAAATACCACTGGCTATTTTATAAAGCAGATTGCCCTGCCTCCTGTGGGTAGGCCTCACCCAATCAGTTGAAAGCCTGAATTGCAGATGATCTTTGGACTTGAACAGCACCACTGGTCCTCTAAGGCTCCAATCTGAAAACCCACTCTTCAGATTTTGGGCTTGTCTGCCTCCATAATCATTGGTTCAGTTCCCTAAAATAAATCTCTTTCTATAGATAGAGAGAGAGCTATATAAAGAAAGAGAAGGAAGGAGAGACACACACACACATCCTACTCATTCAGTTTCTCTGGAGAAGCCTAACACACCACCGAAGGGCTCTAACCTTCCAGGTCACAGCCAGCCCCAGACACATCAGGAAGACTGGAAAGGGGAGAGAGGGTGGCCGGGCCCCAGTCCTACTGTTATGAGACAGTCTGAGGTGAGAGCTGAGAAAATATAGGAGGCACCATGAAGAGAGTTGCAATGATAAGGGGCCCTGGGATGAACTGAGCCAGGCAACGATGTGGACTTGAATCCACTTACACAGCAATAATTTTGGGCAAGTGACCATTTCTCTCTGAGTGCCAATTTCTTCATTTGTAAAACTGGAAAGGTTGCAGCTCCTGGGTCATTGAGTCATTTGTGAATCACCTGGCCTGGTCCCCACCCTGCCCCCCAACAAGACCGTTTAATGGTAACCAAGCTTGAGTGGATACGTCTGTGTACACGAGGAACACTTGGCTGGTGAGGAGCCGCTCCCCTGGGGTCAATCAGAAGTTTCCCTGCCTTCCTCCCTGGAATGGGAACCGGAAGGAGTCACCAGGGGTAGCTCACTCTCCAGAGAGTCCATTTGAGTAGCAAACAGGCTGGCAAGAAGCCATCTCAGGACTCAGTGCTGAGCAGGTAACAGCCACTTTCTCCAGCAAAGAATTCTGTAACAGAAAGGCGGGGAGTGGTTTGCATCATCTGTAGCATCCCTGGAGAGAAACCATCAGGAGACTCTGTCCTGACCCCAGGGGCACCTCATACAGCCCTTTCATTATTGACAGCTACCCTGGCAGCTGCTGAGAACACTGGGTACCATTTGTGTCTTTTAGGCTCAATGGAATTGGTACTTTTATCTGATGGTTTTAAATTATTCATTCCTTTCTAAAAAAAAAAAAAAAAATCAGCCACCCTCCTGCTTGTAGACATCCCAAATCAGATCAGGAATTAAGGGATGCCGCACACGTCCCATGAAGGTGTGGGTCCCTGCACACTCCCTCAGACATACAACAATCTAATTCGGGTGGGATCAAGTCCACATGTGCCCTGCAGCTGAACCGGTGGGTTTGGAGTTATTATTTCTTCATCCAGTATGTACAAATTCGCTTTAGGGAAAACCATGTCTTTGAATTTCACTTGAATGTTAAATCAGTTTTGAAGAAGCAAGGAGGCTCCAAGGACTGCATCTCGGAGGTTTGTTTTGTTTTAAGTTTCACTGCTTCACACCAGTACCACCTCTACTCCAGCCTCATACCCCACTTGCCCTCTTCTTCCAGGGGTGAAATGAAGCTGAGGCAGCTGTGGGGTATGCATCCGGCCCATGAAGGCACACAAAGCTGTGCCCAGGGAGAGGCTGTGGACACAAGACCTGAGGTTTGGGGTTCTACTAGCAGCAAAAAGCAGATCTCTAAGAGCTGCAGTGAGCTGACCAGACTTTCTCCAACTCCCCCTTTTGTGGACGCAAGAGGTTCCCAGGCCAGCTGGGAGAGATGAACATCTGACAGTGTCAGCGTGTATGTGCTTACCCTCCATGCATACACGCATCTGGCACTGACGCCGCTCTTGGCATTCTCCCCTGCCCCCGCCCAGGCCTTCTTAGCCAGATCCATTTCCCATGTTCGAAGAGAAAGGAAGTGGTTTCTTCTCCTTGTTGGATGTGGAGACCACACTGAAGGAGGGGAGTCTCGTAGTGGGCTTTGTGTTATGCCCATTTTGATAAGGAGCATCACTGTATTCTCTTTCCTGGGAGGTCATCAGTGCCACATGAGATTTGGACGCTGTGGCAAGGAAAGGACCCCCATTATTCAGTAGGTTTGAGGACACAGTATGGAAAACATGGAGACTGTGGACCCTGGACCACCACCCCGCTTTCTCTCGGAGCCCAGTTGCAGATTCTGACATGGGATGTGTGGCCCAGTTGCGGCAATGAGGAAAAACAATGATGGTCTATGAGATTTTCAACTCTCCCCCAGAAAAGCTTGTAGCTGGAAGCACTTCATATTAAGAACAAAGGGTAAGAAGATTTCACTTGAAATTCCAAGAGGTAACTTTACAAAGAAACATGAAATCCAACCACAGAATCTTTTTAAAGACTCTGACAACCTTCTACTCATAAACAATATTTCATCACACACACACAAATCTAGTGACTGCAGGAAGAAGCATTCAAGATAGGAAATTAATCTCATTTGGCTAGCAAAGAGATGTTTAATTTCTTTACCCATTCGACCAAGATTTGCAGATGTCTGCTGTGGGCATGACACTGTGTGAGCAATCAGAATGAATCAGACGGGTCCTCATGGAAATCATGCTCCATCGACAGAAAGAAGACATGAACAAATAAGTTCAGAACATCATTTAATAAGAGGTGAAGTTACCTGGAGGGAGAAAAAGACGTTTCATGCCAGCCTCTCATGGGAAAAAAAGGCAAACCCAGACCTGGAGAAAGTCTGTCCAAACACCAACCTGCTTGATGCGGGCACCAACAAACCCAAAGACATCCTGAACCTCCATGAAATGGAATTTTTCACAGTCTGTATTTTTAGAAATTTTTCATTGCTTTTTGCAGTCCTGATTTTTCACAGAGAGATAGACACCTCTTACTCTCCAGTTTAAAAAAAAAAAAAAACAGTCAGAACTTTAAATATGTGATCGATGTCTGAGTCAGGGACCCAAGTGACTTCATGTGGCCCTGTGCCTTAAATGCACAATAGACAAATGCACAGGAAGGGAAGGGCAATCCAGGACAGGGTCATTCTCATCACCCCCAGAAGACCTAGACAGGTAATCCTTGGCTGATGCCTAGGGATATGGCTGGCCCACACTGTGGTCAAGGCTGCCACTGGACAAAGGCACATTTTCACTGCCGGTCACTTTCTGAGGGATTTCTCCAACATTCTTTCAGCTCTGTTCCTGGGGAGTTGATATTATCAAAGGTTATATCCTCACTTCCTATATGGCAGGGAGTAAGGTGCATTGGTTGGAGGAATGGACTCTGGCCTAAGACTACCTGAGTGCAAATCCCAGTACCACCACTTACTAGCTGTGAGATATTGGGCAAGTTGCTTAACCTCTCTGTGCCTTTGTCCCCTCCATCCTGACCCAAAGAATTGCCAAGAAAGTAAAGCACCTTGCAATGGTAAAAGGTCTGCATAAATGTTAGCTATGTCTACCCACCAGGCAGGTTAAGTTGTTTTCCAAAACCGCATAGCAAGTTAGTGACAGGCTTAGAAAACAATCCAAGTTTCACAGTGATCAATTAATTTGGTGGACTTTTGATGGAATTTTGTTGCCTCTTTTTGATCCTCTTTTAAAAGATTACGGTAAATCTCCCTCTCCCATGCACGGGTTCAGCTGTACTTGTCCAACAGAGAGCCACTTTCCTGGCCATAGCTATTCGGTCACCTGAGCTGATCGGATTCCTTCCCTGGGAATTTGAAAGGAGAGCCCAGTTTTTCTGGCTGCTCCGTTGAACAGAGGCCACGTGAACTCACGAGCTGTTGGTGGCAGCTGTGTCCTGCCATGTGGAGAGGGAAATAAAACAAGCCAGCCGTCAATGAGAGGGAAAAATGTGCTCAGTGTGCACAGAGGCAGAGACGCAAAGTGCGGAGAGAAAGGCATTCCACAGTCCCCAGAAGCTTCTGAGGCCCAGCTGACTCCCTGACCTCAGAGCTCCTGAGATGCCCCTGCAGTGACAGCAAGTCCCACTGTTCCTTTGGGCTGCCACGATCGGTATCTAAAATTGCAACGGAAGAGTCCTGAGGCATGCAAGGAGATGCCCGATTACCTACTGCATCTGCACAGCTCAAGGGTCACAGGGATCAGGAAATGAGAATTTGGGCACCAAACAGTAGCAGTTGCCTGGGAACTTCTGTGGATGTCAGTCTCTTGTCCCCCTTGCTTTTGGAGTAATTAGAAACACCCTAAGAATCCTGGAAGGAATATCAGTGTAGTGAAAGAAGATGAAAATAAAAGTCTGGAAGGTCCCAAGGAGTCAGTGTGACCTAGAATAGAGGCATGAGCACTGAAAAGAAAAAAAAAAAAATGGGCTACTATGTGAGCACCAAAAATTTACTTAACATCTCTGGGCTTCGATTTCCCTTTTAGTAAATGAGATAAGGTTTCTATGAGGTTGAAAGAGCTAAGGGATATAAATTGCCTGCATATATTAGGCATGGATTAAGTAGTAACTATTATTATTACAGGTGATAACTATGTATTAATTATCTTAGTATATTATAAATAAAATTAACATCCACAAATGTTATTACATGAAACATACCTATACATAATAAATCATTGTGGTTAATATGGTATGGAGCACTCAGCTAACATTTAGCAAAAGCAAAACCATTGCTCAGGGAGTACTTTAACCAAGCCTGTAGAAAAGCCAAGCGGCAGGACACTGACGGCCTCCGCAGCTGCCGCATGTTGTAAATCTCCTTGAACAACATTAAAAAATTCTGGAACCTTGGACAGAGAAGAGGGGCGGGAATCGGGTTGGGAAGTATAAAATCCCCTTCACCAACTTCGAGAGCAGCTTCCTCTCGAGTTGGTTTGGGGTTCCTAAAAATGTGGTGATTAAGGAAGCACAAACCCAGAATGGCAGGCCTACCAGATCTTCTGAGTCCTGTATGACGGCAGACCTTACGAATCAATCATGATGCTTTTCCTGCTAAACCCACACAGTAGCACAGAATCCTTCACACAGCAATTCAAGCAACTGTAAGCAAGCTGCTTGAATTGGCAGGCTCTATTAAACTGATTTGCTATCCTTCTCCACAGAGTCAAGAACCATCCTGAAGCCACCTTCCTTCATGTGCCAGGAAACCAGGGCACAGGTCAAAAGGCTATTTTTCTGTAGCCGAAGCTCCATAATCAAAACTGAGATCTATTGATGTCTAAAGCACTCATTTATGTCAATGCTTTCAGCTTCACAAAACAAAAGCAAAAAAAAAAACAAAAACCCATCTTAGACACCTTACAAATTGCCTCATGGAAAGCTGAAGTAAACAGCCCCTCCCCCTCTCCCACTGCAGAGCCTGGCGGGTGTTGTGATGCACCCCCAGATCCTCCTTCAGTAATGAGCGTCTTACTCCCTGAGCTGCTGGGAGAAAGGCCAGCAAAAGCCCCTTGCCCTCACCCCTGTCAGGGGTTGCCTCAGCAGGGGGGTCTGCTTGCCAAAGGTCTGGGCAGCTGCAGCCAGTGACGGAGGTTACGGCACTGTAAGTGCCAGGTTCCCAGGGTCACTGGGAGACACCTCTCAAGCTCCATCCCCGCGTCAGAGCGCTCCACAGAAGCATTGGTCCAGACTGCATCACCGTCCACCTTCTCCCTCTGCCCAGGTCTGCTTCCGGCTTCCCTTCCACAGTTGCTGATCCTGGCAACGCTAATCTGTTAGCCTCCCAGGCAGCCCCACCTGCAACAGGGCCAGCACCAAGAAGGAAAAGAAGTAACAGGTCACCCGACTGTCAAAATCCTACTTCAGAGCTGGGTACTTGGTTATTCTTAACCCTTTGCCCCACACAACACCATCATCCCCATTTTACAGACGAGGTCAGAAAGAGGAAGTAAATTGCCCAAGGCTATACAGCCAGCCCAGTCTCTTTCCAACACACACTGACAAACAACACAGCCCTTCATCTTACTCTGGATAACAGGGACTTGCATGGACAAATTATAATAAATATAATTTGGCCAAAAGTAGGTGGTGCTTTCAATGCAATTCAGCAGGTATTCACTGAGCCCTTATTGGTGTGCTAAGACATCAACAAATTAGAGAGAAAGAGAGAGGGAGAGACACCCTAGTTCTTTAGGCGCTCAGAAATTAGTGAATATTCATTAAATACCTGCTAAGTTAGAGGCTCACAAGAGGGAAAGTGAGACCAAAGAGCAAGCCACTGCGTAAAGCTGAAAAGCGGCCAGTAGACCAGTCCCAGACAAAGACAAAGAGGCATAGGGGTCCCCAGGACAGGAAGGGTTGGCTGATTTCTTTTTTCCTTAAATTGCCTGAGAAATGAGCGTGGTAAGGCCCTGAGCTTTGAGTAAAGACACCCAGAAACCTTCTCAGGGTTGTCGGGGAAATGCATTATATTTTCTAAAGGACCGAGAGATGCTTGAGCAAAAGGTAATGCCCAGTCTGAAGGGGCCAGGCCATCGTAGCTGCAGAAGATGACAGGAGCCCTTGCTGCCAAAATCAGGCCAGATCAACCTGAAACACGGCAAGAATGAGTTATGAAAAGAATCAATTTCACAAGATGCGTCTACAAGCTGCTCAAAGCCACAGTCGTCAAGGGAAGGAGGCAGGGCAAACAGCAGAATGGATTTGTGAGGGAAGATGTGACGTCAAAAGGATAGTGGCACAGGGCAGGATGGGCCACCCCTGGACACGGGGAGGCAGCAAAAGCCACAAGGGTGGGCAGTGAAGGGACGTGAAATAACAGCCCATAATGTGCCGGCGTCTGTGGAATCTTCACTGGTGGACAGTGGGGAAAGCCGAGGGTTCTGTTCCCATGGGACTGCCTATGGGACATGGTGGGGACAAGGATAAAGGGCAGCCCCTTTATAGTGATGGAGTTGTTTTGTACTTGATCATGGTAGTGGCTGCATAGGAGAAAACTGCATAGAGCTACACACACCCACACATACACGAGGGCCTGTGAGAACTGGAGAAAACTACCGAGGGCCCATAGCTTGGTTCAGCCTATACCAATGTCCGAGTCCTGGTCGGGACATTGCACTACAGTTATTTAAGATGTGACCGCTGGAGGAAGCTGGGGCCCAGGCTCTAGTTAATAGTCTTGCACCTCCCTGTGAGTCTAGAATTATTTCAAAATACAGAGTTTTTTTTAAAAGATACTCCCTCTTCCCTTCCCCCTCCCTTCCCTCCCTTCCCCTTCCTCCTCCCTCTTTTTTCTTCTCCCTCTCCCCCTCCTGCTCTCCCTCCTCCTCATCCTATTCTTCCTCTCTCTCTCTCTCTCTCTCACTACTGAGGGCAATCTGACTGTGTCGCCTGGATAGAAAGGCCTCTCCATAGATGAGAACAATTATCCTGTTCAGCCCTTGGCTGTGGCCGCCTACATCATGTTACAGGGATGAGTGAATATTGTACCAGGCTGCATCATACAAGAATTTAATACATTTCACTTAGCATAGTCAGAGAAAGACAAGTACCATCTGATTTCATTTATATGTAGAATCTAATGAACAAAATAAATAAGCAAACAAAAGAGAAACAGACTCCTAGATTCAGAGAACAGACTGACAGTCGTCAGAGGAGCAGGAGGCTGCGGGGCTGGGGGAAACAGGTGAAGAGATTAAGAAAACAAAACCGCACAGACTCGGACAACAGTTTGGCATCACCAGAGGGAAAGGGGGGTGGGGGCAGGTAGCAGGGGGTAAATGGGGGATAAATAGTAGCGGAAGGAGGCTTGACTTGGGTGGTGAGGACACAATGCAATATACAGATGATGTATTACAGAACTCTACACTTGAAACCTATGTAATTTTTTAACCAATTTAATCCCAATGACTTCAACTTAAAAAAGTAAAAGAGCATATCCTTAATAAAAAATAAAAAACAAAAAGACATCTCATACAAGTACATATATCTTCACACTTGGAATTTCCCCACATTATTTGTCGGCCTTGTCAGAGCTTTATTTCATCTGGCAAATGATTTCCCCTTTTAAATTTAACATTTTAACCTTCTTCACACAAATATCTCTGTAACTTTGCCTAAATGGTAAAATGTAATTATATCACATATTATCAAGTTTTTGGTTTGTTTGTTTGTTTTTTTTGGTACAGTCTTTCCTTTTTCCTTTTTCACGCATGAACCCACCTCACCTCCAGTCCTCCTACTGCCCCCAGTGGTACAACCTAGGATGCACTATTCCATATTTTCCTCTATTCTTGAGTAACTACATATCGACAGGCGTGTATATTGTTGTGTACACGTATATACATGGTCCATCAAAATGGGATGATATATACACCTTTCAGCATCTTACTTTACTCACTCAACAATACTTCACCAATTTTCCCTAATTCATTCCTTAATTCAACCTTTTCTCTGTAGATGATCATTACCTTGTTTCCCTCTTTCGCTCCCACCCTTTCTCTACCTATCTGTCTATCTGACTCTCTCTCTCTCCCTCTCTCTCTCCGTCCCTTTCCCTCACCCTCTCTGCCTCTACAAACAATGCCACGTTAAACATCCTTGGTCATCTATTCTTGCTTACTTATGCTTTCAGTTCCATGGGCTAGAGAGATTTCCAGGAGTAAGACCACTCAGTCGAGAGATTTGTGTTTTTTAATTTTAATGGATAGCTACCACTGGATTGCTTTTCAGGCAAACCCTTCATTTCTTCCCAGCTATGTGTGGGCGTCCTTTGCCACATATTCGCACCAGCAGCAGGCATTACGACTCTTTTTATATTCTGGACATTCAGAAAGATGTGCACTGGTATCAGGGTTTGGTTTCCGCATCACCAACTGTGAGCGAGCTTTCCTCTGTTTGCTGGCCCTTTGAACTTGCTCATCTGTCACCTGCCTCTGTCTGCCCATTTTTCTGTTTGGTTTGTAAGTTTCTTTACGTGTTCTTTGCATAATATTTTTAAAGCCTATTATTCGTCTGTCAACATTATGATGTTTTGCTGTTCAAATATCTTTTTTAATAATTAAAGAATCAAATCTGCCTGATTCTTCCTTTACGCCTCCTATGTTCCCAGGCCCTCTTAGATGGGTGTGTATTTTCTTTTTAGGCTCCCTGAG
This sequence comes from Mormoops blainvillei, assembly GCA_004026545.1. NCBI lineage: Eukaryota > Metazoa > Chordata > Mammalia > Chiroptera > Mormoopidae > Mormoops > Mormoops blainvillei. The sequence continues at coordinate 39,904 of PVJD01007601.1, read as the reverse complement.
CCAAAGAACCTCACTCAGCTTTCCCTTCAGGGCTTCGCTTCTATCCCCAGACTGGCTGTATTCTGAGCTCTCCGTTGGGACTCATAAAGCCACTCCCAGGCCCAGCAGCCACTGGGCTCTAGAGGCTGATGGACTAGAGTCGATAGTGCAGGTGTGAGAAGCCAGATCTGTGGCTGCCCTCTTTGCAGAACCCCACTTTTTTTAATATAAGAAGAAGGTAATATAACATCTGTATGAGATGTGTGCATATCTATATATGTAATAATTATATATTCATAAAAATCCTCACTGTCATTTTTAAATGTCTCAACAGAATGGAAATGTGCATATGGAATTGTTTCTATTTTTCTTACTATTCCATGGTTCCCTAAGGCAACCAAGCCAAGCTAACCGGAGACAGAACATAAACCCACCTCGCTTGTTTAAATCTATCTTGTTGACCCCCAACCTCGCTTTGTATTATGCAGGTTTAGGTATGACTCTGGTCACAACAGGCCCAGTGCATTAGTTTGCTATTACTATGTAACAAATTACCACAATCTTGGCAGCTTAAATAGCACTCATTCATAATCTCACAGGTTGGAAGTCTAGGGCACCTTGCCGGGCTCTCTGCTTAGGGTCTCCTAGGCCAAAGTCACTATATTAGCTGACCTGGGCTCTTATCTGGAGGAACTGCAAAAGATTCTGCCACCCAGCTCTTGCAGGCTGTTATTCCTTGTGGCCATATACTGAGGTCCCCATTTCCTTGGCAGCCGCTGGTCAAGGGCGCCTCTCTGCTCCCAGGGGGCCCCCTCTGTCTCCAAACCAGCAGCAGCACTTGGAGCCCTTCTCACATGTCAGGTCTCTCCCACCTGCCCTTCTGCCACCAGCCAGAGGAAGCTCTCGGCTTTTAAGGGCCTGGATTAGATTAGGCCCACTGGGAACTGTGTCATGTAACAGAACACAATCACGGGAGTGATATATCACACCATTCATGGGTTCCAGTGATCAGGGGTGTAGAATCTTGAGGCCATTCCTAGAAGTTCTGCCTACCACACACGGGGACCATGATGCATCCCGAGAGACCAGTGGGGCTGTGGGAACCTGGTTCTTCAGGACCCCACACCGGTTTCTCCTTGAGGTGTCTTCTCCCCCTGGCTCTCTCTGGCCCAGGCTGGCCCTGCAGTGCTCCCGAGCTGACTCAGACCTCAGCCAGATGTTCCCGTCTGCCTGCACCCCATACTGTTTGCTTATGATGCTACAGAATTGACAGTTTTGCGTCTCATAGACTTGGCTCTTTCTTCTTTGCTAAGAGAAGCACAGTATTACTATGAATTCTCCATAAACAGTGTGTGAGGAAGGAAAAGGGAATGAATGGTAGGGAAAGGGGTAGAAAGGAGGGCAAAC
>PVJD01007601.1:0-38418 GCA_004026545.1 Mormoops blainvillei | reverse complement strand
GGGGCCAGGGCCCAGCCTGTCCACCCTACCTACCTGCCTTGTCATAATCCCCAAATGTCAGCATCATAAACAGATAACATCGAATATGTCTGCCAATAAATAAACTGTTGACCATGATCTCTTCTTGCATTTTTAAATGGGCCTAAATAGCAGCTGCAATGCAGTTAGAACATATGGCACATTAAAGGGCACTCCTGCAGATTTTACTTGTCTTAGCGAGGGGACACCTCGCAGTCTCTGCAGACACATTCAGCTCTGTGGACCTATCCACTCAACACGGGTTTATTAAGTGCCTGCTGCATTGCCAACCAGGCAGACCCCCTGCAAGTGGCCGATCTTCCCAGGCCCAGCCTGAAAACACCTTGCAAACAGGCGTCCACCACGACCAGCCCACACTGTCCGCCTCTGCTCTGTTGTGGTCGTTTTCCTCGTCTCAAGCCAAGGATGCCGATTCCATGATGGACAAGCCTTGTCCAGATGCCACACACAAGGTAGCGAGTGGGCACTTCACCAACCCCATTCTTAATTCTCACCGTGCTCTTTCACCACCAAAATCTTAAATTGTTGTCATAAATGTGCTTTCCACCCCTTGGTGGAAGAAATAATGATTTTGTCAATCACTCTTCTTTTGCTGGACATACTGAATTATCCAAAATGTCAAGATAATGTCTCCCCAGCCTGTTTTCACTCTGGTACCAGCTTCTTATTAAATTATGTTGGGATACATTGATTTCCTTCAACAGGGAGTAATGGAACCCTGCCAGGAGTTAACACTAATCTTCTAATTCAGTAAGAATAAAAAATGTGACTGATTAAATCTTAATTAACAGTTCACAAAAGGCTGCTTAATGTCAGGTGGCATGTGCATCTTAATTATCCAACAGTGCTACTGCCGTTTGCAAGATGAGGTAGGGGTCTCTGGGATTTCTGTAGGATTGGTTGTGTGTTTGTGTGTGTGTGTTTTCTTTTGTTCCACAGAATGTTCCTCCTGGCTCCCCTTCCATCTTTGCAGTTTTCAGTGGGTTAGGTTTAGAAACAAGAACTTTTTAGTACTGGGCCCTCTCCCACAAATCATCCCAGAGTGATACAATCTATCAGACAGGGTAGGCTAGGTTGCCTTCTGCTGCAATAACAAACATCCCTCAAATCTTAGCAGTTGTAAAAATTTACTTACTGCTGATACATGTACATGATAGGTCAGCTAGAGGCATTAGTCCACTCGGTCCTCGAGCCAAACCCAGATCTGCAGAGCATCTGCTATCTTAACACATTGTTGCCACTTGCCATGCCAGCAGGAAAGAGAATATGATGAATTCTGTGAAGTATCTTGAACTCTCTGTTTCTATTCCGTTGGCCAAAGCAAGTTTCTTAGCCCTACCTACACTCAAACAGGAGAAGGAAAGATCAACCCAACCATGGCTTCAAAAGAGGAGAAAACATATACTCTGGCTTCTCTTCAGAGTGCATAAATCTTTTGCCTTTTACAAAAGAGGAGAAAAAACGAAAATCCTGAAGACAACCAGAGAAAAAGGACACGTTACATGCAGGGGAACAATGATAAACATTATAGGAGATGTCTGATCAGAAACCATACAACCCAGAAGACAATTTTAAAGTGCTGAAAGAAAAAAAGAACTTTCAACTCAGAATTCTATGCACCATGAAAATATCGTTCAAAAATGCAGGTTTCTAGTCCAGAGTGGAAGGAGCTTCAAAGGCCTCACTCCTGTCCAAACAAGGTGGGGAGAAACGAACTAAAAATCAACAACTCTTCAGTCGATCAGAGAACTGAGGTCAAAAGAAGAGAAACAGTAAGTATAAGCAACTCCCGCGATTAACTATAACGTACAGCAGGGGTCCTCAGTCCCCAGGCCGCTGACCTGTGTTGGTCTGGCCTGTCAGGAACCCGGTCACACAGCAGGGGGTGAGTAGCAGACAAGCAAGCGAGGTTTCGCCCCGTTACCCTGCCCCATCCACGGAACCAGCCCCGGGGCTAAAACGGTGGGGAACCGCCGATGCAGATGTTGAGAGCAGGGGCACTAGTGTGGGCTCTCTCCATGTAAATCCTGGTTCCAGCACCCATCACGCCCATCATTGTGTGACTAAGACAAATGACTCACCTTTCCAGAGCCCAGGGTCCTCATCTATGAAATGGGAACCCCAAGTGTCTAGGGGGTTATTTCGAGGATTCAGAGAGATGATGGGCATGAAGTGGCTGGCACACAATGAAGGTCTTATGTCAACTCTCCTTCAAGGACACATACAAGTGCCTCCCAGGAAGAGTTAAAATTCACTCTTCCCTGCTTTACCGAAATCAAGCCTCCCTGTTCTAAGATGTTTCAAAGAAATCCCCTCTCTGTGACCATCAATGTGTTCCAATTCCCAGCTCTGTCACAGTGGCGCACACACACACACACACACCGAGTAGCGCTTGGCATTTTGCCTTCGGAACGTCCGGAAGGCCCATCTGTGATCCCCTTTGCCCTTGTAAAGAACAATGACCCTGTGGCTCAGCCATAATGAAAGGTGTGGTCATTCTCACGCCACTGTCACTATTTTGCCACATCCACACCACATGGGCAATTACTTTATTTTATTTAAATAAAATCACTTTTTTTAATATAAAATACATTGCCTGTTAGGGGAAAATTTTATCACTGCTCTACATAGAAAACCAGTATCATGTCAAGTAAAAATAAAAGCAGTAAAAACAGTGATATTACATTCTGGCTGGGTAGCGCTGCCTGCCAAGGCTCCGAGCAGAGGCCTCGTCTCGTCTCTCAAGAGTTTTCTGCTGAAGACATTCCATCCCAGTTGGGAGAGTTGGTTCTGGAACCGAACTCCAAGATTGGAATCCCAGCTCTATGGTTCAGTCACTGCGTTAAGTCAGACATTTTCCCCCAAGTCTGACCTTTGGCTCACTCACTTGTACGATGGGCATGACGAATGGGGCCAACAGCATAGGTTAGTTATGAGGATTGAGACATGCAACCTGGCATATGGTAAACACACAACAAATCAAAGCTATGAGATGCAGAAAATAAAAGTTTCCACCAAGGATGAAGAACAGGCATGAATTATTACCCTAGAACTCATTTTCCTTGGCTGAAATATATAACCTCAGCCCCCACTGGTTCTGTAATTCCCTTCCACAGGATGCCACCAGAGACTATGATTGCAACAGGCTACCCCAAACGTTTCCTGCCGCGTTACATCCAGCCGTTTGCCAATGTCATCCTCAAGATCCAAGTAGTAATTCTCCACTTGGACTGATGGTGGATAAGCAGCCAAAGGGCCTTCCGAATTTCAGTATTCTGAGACGTGATCAAATTGACTCAAGTGGAAATACTGGGTGAAGCCATGGGGGGTCCACCTGTCACCTCTAGCTAAGATCTCTAGAAATGGGGCACCAACCCATAAAGCAATGATGGGAGACACCATGCCTGGGGAGGTCCCAACAATTGACCAACCCTCATCCCCAGGATCCTACCTGTAAGCAAATGTAGACAGAGTTCCACTGTAACCCTTCATTCCATTGGTCAGCGGTAACAAATCTTCCCCCACCCCATCAATGACAAATCACTGACATTGCCACTTTTGCTTTAGGCAAGCCCATAAAGAGAAAAATATCAATCCTCAGTGTTGGAGGGTGTAAGTAGGTCAAATATAAAGCTGGATCCTAATTCCGTAGCAACAGAGTGGTAACTGGGAGAGGAGCCTGTGCTTTGGAATAGAGACCCGTTCATGGCAACACTTTCTCTTCCCTCCACCCCAAGGAAAAGACCTGACACCCTGCTCTTCCCAGCCCGTCATCAACTGAGTGATCACCCTTGTTTGTTTGTTCTTTTTTTCATGGTATGTATGCAACGGGGAGTGCACCAGGAAGTTCTCTTTATCTCATCACTAGATGTTGCACAACCCCACGCAGAGAAGAGACAGCCATTCTGGGGGATGTCCTTCTTCACTCCCCTGCATTCTGAGCAGGCACCACCCAACTGAAGGATTCAGAGAGAGGGCTGAAGTAATAAGCTTTTAGGGATGTGGGGCGGAAGGGGATTGGAGGACCAATACCAACACTCACCTTGGGTCTGCCTTCCCCAGTGATTATCTGTGACCCCTCCACTCACCATCACTGTCCATCACTGCACCTCTTCTGTTCTCCCTCTGGACTCTTTACTTTCTGCAACTATTTTTCTGCTGACTGTCTCACCCACCATAAAGGTGACTCCATGAGGGAGGACACTGCTTTTCTTGTTGGCCGCCTGCTTTCCAGAACCTGAGACAGTGTCTAGCACACAGCAGGTGCTCAGCCAATAAAAGCTGAATGGATGAATGAATGAATGCCCTAGGCCAGGGCTACCCAATAGAACTTCCTGCAAGGATGGACAGGTTCTATATCTGTGCAATCCAACATGGCGGCCACTAGCTATGTGTTCTGTGGTTAGCTGCAGTGGCAAATACACATTTGAGATGTGGTTACTGCATCAGAGAAGCTGAATTTCTTTTTTTATTTTATATTTTTTAATCCTCAACCGAGTATATGTTTATTGCTTTCAGAGAGACAGAGAGAGAAACATCAATCAGTCACCTCCCATACACTCCCCGACCAGGGATCGAACCCACAACCTAGGTAGGTGCCCTGACTGGGAGCTGAACCCACAACCTTTTGGTGTATGGCTCCAACCAACAGAGCCACCCAGCCAGGGCATTTGATTTTAACTCATGTAAATTTAAATTGCTGCATTGATGTTGTGGATACTGTACTGGGTGCCTCAGCCCCACGCCAATGCAGAAGGTCAAGAAGACACAGTCCCTTTGATAACCAGGATAGAAGAGAGGAAGAACAAAGCCTTTACTCAGAAAGGAAAAAAGAAAAAGAAGTATGTTGTTCTTCAGGGAATGTTATGGAAGCCTTGTTAATATTATAAAAAGCTCTAACAGTTGGGGCTGTTGGTAGAAAATGCCAGTTTTTTCCTTGCTTAAGCGGCACCCCACTTTGCGGAGCAAGAAGCAATTAAGCAGCCGCACTGAGGAGTCCTGAGGCTCAGGAACCAGAAATGGGGAAACTGTAAGTGTCATGACGGGAGACATCAATAGCACAGCCTTTTTTCTCCACACCCCCAAGGGCAGCCTCATTTCAAAACATGCCTGAGGGACTTTACCCAGAGCTGTCATCAGGAAGCCACTGCCAGCACCACTCCACCTTCCCCCCCAGCAAGTGCGCCTTGTTGTTTCAGCTGAAAAGCTCTTGAACACTTGTCCTAAGTGGGTCATACCTGTCCTTGGGACATTCCAGCATTTGCTCACAATGGGGCTACTCGGACTCCTAGGTCCTTCCCAAGAATGCGATGCCCCAGGAGACAAGGCTGGCTAGAGATGCGATTAGGTACCACACCCAGGCAGGCTGCTTAGCTTCCCTGATCTTGAAGTCTGCTCTCTCACATGGAGTCAGTTGCTAATTCCCACTCTTCTGAACCATTAGGAGCAAATCCATGCAAAGTCCTTAGCAAGTGTCGGGCACTTGGTGAGGACTCTGTGTTAACTACTACACCTGACCACCTCGCTGTCCTACTCTAAAATCGCTTAGGCATCGTCTTGTCCCTCCCACTGTAATCTATTCCTCCACAACAAATCCTTCCCCACGTGTGCTCTGTGTGACGGTAATCCATGAGCAAGTGTTTGGCCTTCTTAGGACTACAGCATCTGCAGTCCCTAAAAACCCAGAAATTTTACCCAATAGCACTCGCAAGCCCATAACACATCAGAATAACAATAATGATTACTGAAAATAATAATAATAACCACACTGAGTATTTACTGTGAGCCAGGAATAGTACTAAGAGTTTTACTTGCATGGTTTCCTATGCTCTTTATGGCAACCCTGAATTAGTGTTGCTGATTCATAGATGAGCACACTAAAGAGCAGACATGGGTAGTCACTTCCCTAAGTTCTCATAGCGATTGCCCAGGATTCAAACCTGGGTCTATGTGGATCCGGAGCCAAGTCCTTTGACCTCTGGGCTGTAAGTCAGGATGTGATATCTCTACAATGAATGCAGACTACCTTAAACATAGGGAGAGAAAAAAAATCCTGTGCGTCTAAGTGGTCAATGGTACCTATGGAAAGTGTCTGTGGTTTTCATGCTAACTAGAAATATTGAATAGATTGTAATAACCTCAGCGGAATCTTTCACGTTTACCAGAGGGAGAGCACAGATCACGGAAGATGGCTGCCTGTTAGTTTTCTATTGCTGCTGTACAAATTACCACAGACTTAGTGTCTTTAAACAACACAAGTTGTTTACAACATAGTCACGCTTTCCAAGAATTAGCATATTGACATCTTTTGGGCCATTTTTCTGCCTACCACAGTCCACCCTCTGGCCCAAAAATATTCATATTTATCTTACATGCAAAAAACAGTCACCCCAACCCAACATCCCCCAAAAGTCTTAACTCATCCCGGGGGAAAATAATGACTGTTCATACTGAAGGAGAGCTTGCCATGTAGTGAGCACTTTGCTGTGCTAGCCCACTTAATTTTCCTATCAACCCAGTTTAGAGATGAGAAAATCGAGGCTAAAAGAGGTCAAGGGATTTGCCTACAAATATAGCTGAGCCAGGATTTGAAACCAGGAATCTCTAACTCACTCTGCACTAGGTTCGAGTACTTTCGGTTGGGTTTTGAGAAGCGAATTCTATTTGGAAGTCAAAAAGGAGAGGAGAGGAGAAGAGAGGAGAGGAAAGGAGAGGAGAGGAGAGGAGAGGGGAGGGGAGGGGAGGGGAGGGGAGGGGACGGGAGGGCATGGCTGGAGCAAAGGCCCAGGGGCAGGAAAGCAAACTCCACATGTGGAAGGAAGTCCATTAATAGCTGGACTGACAGGAACATAGACCTCACGAAGGGAGAGAGTGGTGAAAAGAACGTGGGAGTGGAAGTCACATTGAATACCTTGAGTGACAAGTGACAGAGACTGACCTTTCTCCTGGAGGTCATGCAAGGACTGAAGGCTGTGCCATTCTAGTTGCTTTTCAAGAAATTTTTCATTAGAGTGAAGGAAGATGGTATCAACCCAGAATGCCTTTCTGCCCCACGTCTCCACAGTGGGGAGCATCCCCTGGTCAAGGAGACATGCACGTTTTTCTACCAGCTCTGACTGGGAGATGAGATTCGGGAGGGAGGGGGTACCTGTTTTGTTTCCTGCTCTATCCCTGGCACCTAGAACCCACCTGGCACATAATAAGTGCTCTATAAATATTTGTTGGGTGACTATACAGAGGAAAAAAGTTCCTTTTTTTAACGTTTAAAGAGTGCTCCTGATGCTATACCAGAATCAATCATTTGGAAGCTCCAAGCTTTTGATTTGTAAGAGAGCATTTTTTTTTCTCTTTTTTTAGAAAGGAAAAACTTCTTGAGACATGAAAGTCCATAAATACAAATTGGAAAGGGTCGCTAAGGTTGGAAGAGAATAGGGAGGGGATGAGATGCCACCCAGAGGGAGGTCAGTGGGGTGCCTGAGGAGGCTAGACCTCAGGGGAGAGCCCCGTGGAGAGATGTCTGTGCGGTGAGAGGATGAACTCTGTCCCTCTGTCCCCAGGGCTGCACACGAAGGCCAGGGCAATGCTTCCTGCCCAGCAATAGCTATTTAAGTGGACTTGTCACACTTCCCTATGCTATTAAAAACCACTCTAGCTGTCGTGTGTGCTGTCTGTGGGGGGCATTCTTCCTGCTTCCTCCTGCTTGCTGCCTGTGGACTGTGCAGCAGAAATTACGTCCACCCCATCTTAACATGCTGCGTAGCCTTATCCGAAGTTCCAACAGTGCAGGACATTCATAGGTTTCACTTATCCGCCCCAGGCAGGAAGCAGAGTTCCAGATGCCCAGAGAAATGGTCCCTGAGGGAGAGAAACCCCTCAGAAACCAGACTCGAGTGGGACAGAACAGCGATATAACCCACTCCCGGTACAGAGTGCAGACTGCAGTTTAAGGCTGCAGAATATTTTAGGTTCTTCCACACCCCAGTGGCCATGCACCCTGCCCACAGCTCATCTTGCTTTCAGAGCATGCATTCGGTAAGCAGTAGGAAAAATGCCACCTCTCTCCTCAAACAGAAGCTGTAGAGGTGAACAGGGGAGAGAAAGGGATCTGCACCAAGTCAGACAGAATTCACTGCATGTAACCAGGCAGTCAAGTTAAGCACATTAGCCCATAGGGCCCCAGCTGGGGCCTCACGGGGCGAGAGGAAGGGGCTCACTGCCTGGCTATGATTTCAGAATGGTCACTGTTTTACAAAAGTTGTGACAGTTTTCAACCCAAATATGTCCATCCGGTACAGTGATCTTTCCCAAATGCAAATCTGATCCTGTGATCATACTACTTAAACGATTAGCCACAGATCTTGGGATAAAGCCCAAAGGACTTGGTATGACACGCAGGACTTTCTGGGGGCCAGCCCTGCCACTGTCCCCTCCACCGTCCCTCTGTGATGGTTAATTTTATATGTCAATTGGACTGGGCTGAGATAGCTGGTAAAACATTTTTGGGTGTGTCTGTTAGGCTGTTTCTGGAAGAGGTTAGTATTTGTATCAGTAGACTGCATAAATAAGGCCGCCTTCAACAATGCATGTGGACATCATCCAATCCATTGAGGACCCGAATAAAACAAAAAGGGAGAGGTGTGGTGAATTTACTCATTTACTTCAGCTGGGGCATTCATCGGCTCCTGTCCTCAGACATCAGTGAGCCTGAAACATACTCTCTTCTTCCCTCCTAGTGAAGTGAATCCCTGTCCTTTGCTTACCCCTCACCTCAAATGTGGCTTCCCTGGGGAAGCCCCTCTGACCAGCTCATAAGACCAATCCCCACATCACACACCTTGAAGGTGTGCTCCACCTTCACAGCGCTTCTCACAGTGGTGAATGCCCACTGATACTTGATGAACACCTGCCTCCCATCACTGAAGGGTCTGTTTCAGTTTATTTATGATGGAATTCACTATGGAATCTCCAGCCCTTAGTGCAGGACTGATCATGAATTAAATGCACAATAAACATCTACTGGCTGCATGACGAATGAATGAATGAATGAATGAATGAATGAAAGGAGAAATGAATTTCAAATGCAAGTTGTAAGTTAGAATGCTTTTTGTTGCAAGTAAAAGAATTCCCAAATTATTTGATAAAATTCTGTTTTCCGAGAGGGCTAACTCTAAGTTCTGTGATAAATGGAGCTGCTCTTGGAATAAAAGCTTCAATGACTTCATCACTTCAAGGTTTCTGATTTTCTGCCTGCCCACTTTTGATGAGCAGAATTCTCAGATGGTTTCCAAGAGTCTGGCCCTCCCCAAGTGTACATGCCCTTGTATAGTCCTCTCCAATTGAGGTTACTAATTAGTTGGCTTTGAGTTCATCAAAAGAGAGATCCTCCTGGGGTGGGCCTGAACTAATCAGGTGAAGACTTTAAAACAAAATGTCTGAGTTCATCAAAAGGGAGATCATCGTGTGTGGGCCCTACCTAATCAGGTTAACGCTTTAAAATGAGAAAGTCAGAGATATTCCCCTCAGCTGGCCTGGAAGAAAGCAAATAGCCGTGGTGCAAACTACATGGAAACTATGTGGTAGGGTACTGTGGGTGGCCTCTAGGAGTTGAGAGCTGTCTCCAACTAACACCAAACACGAAAATTAGATCCTCAGTCAGTTGCCCACAAAGAAATAAATTCGGCCAACAACGTGAAGGGGCTTTGACGAGAAGCCAGAGCCTCACATGAGATCATAGCCCTGGTCGACACCTAGATTTCAGCCCGATTATGCCCTGAACAGAGCGCCCACCTAACCCACACCCACGCCCAGCTTTATGACCCATGGGAGGTACTGTGATACCACAATGAGGTAATAAATCTGTGATGTTTTAAGCTGCTAGGTTTGTGGTAATTTGTTCTACAGCCATAGAAAACTAAAACATCATTTGTTGTGAATTTTTTTTTAAAGCAACGTATGTATGTTCAGATTCCTTGCTCCTACTACAAACCTCGTGGCCCTGTTCAGCTTCACCTCGTCTCAGTTTACTCTCCCACTCCACAGGAATGTCCCAGCCTCTTTGGCCATCCCCCGTGACTCAAGCCAGACAAGCTTGCTCCTGGCTCCTCTTTCCTCTGCAGGAACCCTCTCCCAACCCACCCCACATTGGACCCTAATCAGCACACAGTTAGGTGTCCTTGTTATTAGCTGTCCTTCCGCAAAGGTATCTTCCCAGCCCAGCTGACTGAAGTTGCAACCCAGTTACTCTTTTCCACTTTACTTCTCAGCACAGTACATTTCGGTGTTTTTGAAACTGCAAGTTGACACCAAGGAATGAGGCATGAAATCATTTGCGTGAGTGGCAGCCAGTAGGGTTTTTTCTTTTTCATTTCTTTCTTTATAAAGTGAATTAGAATAGAAACCATCAAAGCACATTTAATGTGTTGCATGGCATGTAGTAAGGGTTTAATGAAACTTTTGTTTCAGTGCATTTGTGTGTGTGTACGCTGGGACACATTGTCAAATTCAATTCTTACTGTGCGATGAGTTCAAAAAGTTTGAGAAATGCTGCTCTGTTATTTTTATTGTTCATTTTGTTTGTTTATCTGCTTATTGTCTCTCTGAATTGTGCACTGCTTGAATGTTAGCACTTAATATGTTTGTTGAATAGATGGTTGGAGGAAGGAAGGGAAAGAAAGAGAGACGGGGGAAGAGGAAATAGAGGGGCCGACCCACAGATTTTTACATGACTCTCAAGAGCTGAAATTAAGGCTCTTGAAAGGGCCTCTTTAAAGCCAGCTTCGTTCCTGCACTAGGAACAGGAAATAAAATAAGAAGCAGAACCATGCAAAACAGGAAGAGAAAATAATTACTTGATCATATGGCTAGACACTTGGAATACCCAAGGGAATCAACTGAAAAATTCTTAGGAAATCCTTAGCAAGAAAGCAAGTATTTAGAAAAATGTTTGGATAGTGGAATAAAGATATAAGCATCAATTGTTCCCGGATATGCTGACAAATACCAGATGGTATTATAATGGGGGAAGAATACAGAGTGAGGCAAGGTTGCTGGGTGGATATCTTCCATTTGTCTCTCACGCCTCCTCTCCATACCTCATCCATCCACAAGGCTGCTCTGTGAGGACTATCAGTGGGCCCCGTGGCTCTCCAGCTTCCAGGTGGGCTTGGCCAAAGGAGAACGCCAGCGGGATATCAGAGGGGGAGGAGAGCCTGGGGCATTTATTCCCCAACTTCCTTCCCTCCCAATCCTTCTGGGAGCTTGAGTACCCCAAAGTTTCCAGACCCTGTCCAGCGGCCCTGCCTGCGCCACTCTTCAATGTCCTGGTCTCTGCTCCCTGTTCCTGCCTCTTCAGCCCAGGGGCACCGCCTGCCTGTTGTTATCAGCCCAGGAAAATCTCTAATACCTCACGATTTTCCTATGGGCTCCCTCTCCCACACCTTAGTAAATACTCCATTTATAAACCCTTCTTGAATTACCCAACTTTAGTGTGTCTTTTGATTCCAGCCACAACATGAACCTATATTGGGCGAAGGGACTGCATTCCCAATAGCAACAAAGAGATAGAGATAGAGATAGAGATAGAGACAGAGAGAGAGAGACAGAGAGACAGAGAGAGAGATAACAAAAACTGATGGGACCTATACAAGTTTGCCTGGATGGGAAGGCTAATTCTTTCCAGAGTAACTTAAAAGTTTAAGATAGTCCCAATCAAAATTCCAATTGTTTTTAGGGAAGAGTGATAAAATTATTCTCAAATTCCCGGGATTAAGAAATAGCCAAGAATGCTTAAGAAATACGTTGCAAAATGGAACTCATAGCAAGAACATATTTCCTATCATAAGGCTGCAGCCATTTGAGTACATAGAGGTGCAAGACTTGATGGACAAACAGAGTCACAACGTGGATGTCTCTGGACCACACCAGAGCGTAAATGGAAACATTTGCCGTATTCCAAAGGAGGCCTCATAAACCAGTGGAATAAGAAAAACTGCTCATAAACTGGCTTCTAGAAAATTGGTTGTTTGTGGGAATATAATCAACTTAGATCCTTACACATACATCAAAATGAATTCCATATGTATTTAGGATTTAAAATGTAAATTTACTGACCATAAAAACTTGCAGAAAATCTAGATAAACTTTTAGTTGATGTTAAAATAAGACAGGCTTTTCTAAGCACAAATCAATGGGGAACGAATCACCAAGAAAGAGACTGAGTAAACTTAAATTAAAAACATCTCTATTTTAAAACAATCATAAACAAAATCGAAAGGCAAATCACAAACCTGGAAAATATTCACAACAGCTATGACAGATTAGGACTATCTTCTTCTATATATAAAGAACTCTTTCCAAATCAATAAGAACACCATTAATGCCCCAATTAAAAAAAAAAATACCAACAAGCTATAAACCTGAATGAAGAATTCACAGAAAAAATATAAACAGGCAATAAACACATGAAAATATGTTTAATACCACTTTTCTCATATCAAATTGACAACATTTTTAAAAAGACTTGTGGGGGGGTGAGGAACACAAGGGAAGGTAGAGAGTGATTTTTTACAATCTTTCTTAAAAGCAATTTAATAAAATACACTGAGAATCCTTCAAAATTTATATGGTATTATTTGCAATAGAAAACAATAATCAAAAAATGCCCAACTGGAATGGGAAATTATAAGTAAATTATGGTCCAACCAAAACATAGAATGTTATACAAGAATTACATTTTATATTTCCAGGGACATTTTAATGAGAAGGGGATATGGTTAAGAGGTAATATTTTTTAATCAGGGCAAAAAAACTAGATGTGGTATGATTTCAATTTTCTTTTGAAAGAGAATTATATATGTGCATAGGTAAAACTGGGAAAATATATATGCTTTGTAGAAATACATATAGATTTTTTTAAATCAAAGAAAATCTAGCAAAAGAATGGTGAACACTGGCACCAGGTGACAGATACCTGCCTGGCTGAGCAGGGGCACAAAGGATGGGATGGCGGGAGAGCAATCATACAGCAAAGCAGAGCTTATTGTGAGAACATGGCTTTTGTTTGGGGTAGTGGGTTCACGAGTTCTTATTACCTAATCAAAAAAAAAAATGTGATGGTAAATCATTTGAAATTGTTAATAATCAACTTCTCCTGATCTTCAAAAACGGAGATTTTTAATAGTTCACTTTTATGAATAGATAGATTACAGATGGACAAAACTGGCCACAACTGAACCAATGCTGAAATTATGTAATGACTAAAGACTGTGATTAATTCAATTTCAAAAAGAGAAAGATCTGGGAGTCAATTTGCTAAAATGTTAGTGCTGTTCGTCTCCTGGTGAGATGATTAAGCACAATTATTCTTTTCTCCTTTATCTTCTACTTCCCAAATTTTCTACAAGGAAAATGCAATGCTTTATAGACTTCAAAATATGCATTAGTTTCCTTGCCTCTCTATCCGACTCTAATATCTAGTCTTGGCTCAAGAAGACAAATCAAGCTCCAAGCCCTTGACGCCACCTATGGCTGACGTCCAAAACCTGGAGTTGGATAATGACTATTAGTAATAATGGAGTAATATTAGCAATAATAACTCATGATGACTGTGCATACCACAGGCCTTGTTTATCTCACCAACTCCTCCCCATTGAGGAAACTGAGGATCCAAATGGTCAGGTAACCTGTCCAAGGTCACAGAGTGAGTTAATGGCAGAGCTAGGAGTTGAACCCCTACTGCAGTAACCTCTCTCCTCTGGCATAGAGACCTGCCAGTCCTCTGAGATCAAACAAAAGCCAAAAAGAAGTTTATTCTCAAACACCAAGGTAAGAAGAAGCTTTAAAACAGAGGCTCAGGTCCCAGCCCCCAGATAACAGCTGTTATCTGAAGGTGGGCTGAGAAGGAGAAAGGCGGTATCCAACACTGATCCCAGACACCTTTCTGGTTCAGAACCCCAGCTGCTGAAATGAAGCATATAATAGGGTCTCCAGGCACTGTGACTCCAGCCTGAAACATTTAACTTCAATCAGACTCAAATTCAGTTGCTCAGAAATGAACCCAGAGTTCCCAAGGTGCTGCGACTCTCCAGAGGAAAGATCCCAACCCGAACCCGAACCCTGGCATCAACACTCATGGCCTTCAGCCTGCTCCCCCACCATCCCCTGCTCCTCTTCTGCTGTGGTGACACCCCTAACTCTGAATGTGCCTCCTACTTTTGCACAGCTGTTACTCTGTCTCCTCAGCCTTCCTAACATGTGCAGGTACACTTGTACACATAAGTGTGTGCACACATGTGCATGCACACTCACATGTGTACATGCATAAATATGCACACATACTTGTCCAAGCCACCATCCATCAAGTCTCAGCTTAAACATCAGGAAAAACAGGAAAGTATTTGTGATATTCTTTGTCTAGGTCTAAGTCAAATTTTGTTACAAGCCCTCCCAGAGTTGCATGGTTTTCTTTTGCAGCACTGACCACATTTGAATTAAAACACGTCTTGAGCAAATGTCTATTTAACCTCTGTCTCTCCCACCAGTCCAAGAGCTCTGTGGAGGCAGGGGCTTTCAGTTTTGTGTACAAAGCACATAGCGAGTACATGGAAGTCCCTGAACAGAGAGATCTTAAGAGGGAAGGAGTTATTGCATCCGTTTTATTTTTTTTTTCTTTCCCACCAACACTTTCCCCAGCCGCAACCATCCCCACCTCCCACCCTCAATCCTTCCCCCATTTAGCTTTGTCCATGGGTCCTTTAGACATGTTCCTTGACGACATTTCCCCTTCATTTCCCCCATTACCCCCTGCCCCCATCGCCTCTGGTTACTGTCAGTTTGTTCTTTATTTCAATGTCACTGCTTACACTTTGCTTGCTTGCTTGTTTTGTTGATTAGAATCCACTTATATGTGAGATCATATGGCATTTGTCTTTCAATGCCTGGCTTATTTCACTTAGCATAATGCTCTCCAGTTCCATCCATGCTGTCGCAAAGGGTAGTAGCTCTTTCTTTTGTTCTGCTGTGTAGTATTCCATTGTGTAAATGTACCACAGTTTTTTGATCCACTCATTTACTGTTGGGCACCTAGGTTGCTTCCAATTCTTGGTTATTGTAAATTGCACTGCTATGAACACTGGGGTACACAGGTTCTTTTAAATTGGTGTTTCAGGGTTCTTAGGGTATAATCCCAGCAGTGGAATTGCTGGGTCAAAAGGCAGTTCCATTGTTAGCTTTTTGGGAAAACTCCAAACCGTTTTCCACAGTGGTGGCACATCTCCATTCCCACCAACAGTGCACTAGGGTTCCCTCTTCTCCACATCCTCGCCAGCACTTGTTTGTGGATTCAGTTATGTTGGCCATCCTGACCAGTGTGAAGTGTATCTCATTGTGGTTTTCATTTGCGTCTCTCTGATGGCTAGTGATGCAGAGCATCCTTTCATATGTCTCTAGCCCCTGTGTATGTCCTCCTTGGAGAAGTGTCTGTTCAGGTCCCTTGCACATTTTTAATTGGATTGTTTGTCTTCTTGGAGTGGAGTTGTGACAGTTCTTTATATATTTTGGAGGCCAAACCTTTGTCCGAGGTATCACTGGCAAATATATTTTCTCATACGGTTGGTTCCCTTTTCATTTTGCTGATGTTTTCTTTAGCCGTGTACAAACTTCTTATTTTGAGGAAGTCCCATTTGCTTATTCTTTCCTTTATGTCCCTTGCTCAAGGGGACATAGCAGTGAAAACATTGCTGCATGGAATATCTGAGGTTTTCCTGCCTATGTTCTCCTCTAGGGTTTTTATGGTGTTGCGACTTATATTTCAGTCTTTTAGCCCTCTTGAGTTTATTTTTGTGTGTGGTGTAAGTTGGTGGTCACGTTTCATTTTCTTGCATATAGCTGTTCAGATCTCCCAATGCCATTTGTTGAAGAGGCTATTTTTACTCCTATTTTATGCTTCTGCACCCTTTGTCAAATACTAATTGACCATAGAGACATGGGTTTACTTCTGGGCTCTCTATTCTATCGATCTATGTGTCTGTTCTTATACCACTACCAGACTGTTTTGATTACAGTGGCCTTGTAATATAGTTTGATGTCAGGTATTGTGATCCCTCCTGCTTTGTCCTTCTTTCTAAAAACTGCTGCAGCTATTCAGGGTTGTTTATGGTTCCATATAAATTTTTGAAATATTTGTTCTATATCTGTGAAATATGTTATTGGTAATTTAATAGGGATTGCATTGTATCTATAAATGGCTTTGGGTAGTATGGACATTTTGATGATGTTTATTCTTCCAATCCTGTAACGGGATATATGCTTCCATTTATTTGTGTCTTCCTTAATTTCTTTCTTCAGTGTTGTGCAGTTTTCTGAGTACAGACATTTTACCATCTTGGTTAAGTTTATTTCTAGGTACTTTATTTTTCTTGTTGCCATAGTCATGGGATTTTTCTCCTGATTTCTGCTTCTGATATTTCATTGTTGGTGTACAAAAATGCCTTTGATTTCTGAATATTGACTTTGTACCTTGCTGCTTTTCCAAATTCACTTATTAGGTCCAGTAGTTTTTTGGTGGAATCCACAGGGTTTTCTATGTACACTATCATGTCATCTGCAAACAATGACAGTTTTACTTTCTCCATTCCAATTTGGATACCTTTTATTTCTTTTTCTTGTCTGATGGCTATAGCTAGGACTTCCAAAACTATATTGAATAGAAGTAGTGAAAGCAGACATCCTTGACTTGTTCCCAATCTTAGTGGGAAAGCTTGTAGTTTTTGCCCGGTGAGTATGATGATGGCTGTAGGTTTTTCATGTATGGCATTGATTATGTTGAAGTATGGCCCCTTTACTCCCACTTTGCTGAATGTTTTTATCATAAACGGGTGCTGTACCTTATCGAATGCTTTTTCCGCATCTATTGATATAATCATGTGCTTTTTGTCTTTCGTTTTGTTTATGTGGTATATTACGTTTATTGATTTGCGAATACTGTACCATCCTTGCATCTATGGATGAACCCCACTTGATCATTGTATGTGATCTTTTTAATGTATTTCTGGATGAGGCTTGCCAATATTTTGTTGAGGATTTTAGCATCTACGTTCATCAGCGATATTAGCCTGCAGTTTTCTTTCTTTACTGTGTCTTTATCTGGTTTGGGGATTAGGATGATATTGCACACATTTTAAAATTGGAAACATTGACGTCACCATGAATCAGCAGTCACCAAGACTCACCCTTTAATTCCTAGGAGGTGACAGATGTTTAATTTGTTAACATTTATATGGACATTTTCAAATATGCACTCAGAAGTGTAAACACCAGCAGACCTCCATGTAGTCATCCTCCATCGCCAAATGACACCTATTTTCTGCATTCTTTTTTCATCTGCCTGCCCTTCCCACTTTGATTAGTTGGTTGTTTGATTGGTTGGTTGGTTTTCTTTGAGTATTTTAAAGCAAATCCCAAACACTATGTCCTTTACACATAAATACTTCAATGTGTATTCCTAACAAGGGTTTTTTGATACATAACCATGATATCATTGTCACTCCAGCACAAACAATGATTCTTAAATAAAATCAAATACTAACCTATGTTCAATGAGTTCAGATCTGGAAAATATCTTTTTTAAAATTAAAACTTTTTTTATCCTTACATGAGGACATTGTTTCATTGCTCCTACAAAGAGTGAAACATCTATGTGACACAGAAACACTGACTGGTTGCCTCCTATATGCACCCAGACTGGGGATTGTACGTGTCCAGACCAGAGATCAAACCCGTGACTTAGGTATGTGTCCTGGCCGGGAAACACACGCACAACCTTTCGGTCATGAGATGACACTCCAAACAACTAAGCTACATGAGACAGGGCAGAAAAATAGCTTTTAATAGAAAAATACCTTTTAATTCATGCTATTTTGCATGAATCAGAACCCTAAAAAGGTCCACGCAGCATATTTGGGTGATGTGTCCCCTAAGTCTCTTTTAATCCACAATAGTTCTTCTCCTTCTCTTCATGCCCTTCATTTGTTGAAGAATTTGAGTCATCTGTCCTCCTTTATTTAATTTTCAGAAATGACTATCTTGAATCAATGTCTCTATCAAGGTGCATGACAGGGGTTACTGACATGGCATTTATTCTCCCTGTGCCAGGACTCCCAGTGTGTCCTGTCCTCTAGACTCTGCAGTTATCGCAGACTTCATATCCACTCATGGTTTCAGTTCAGCTCAAGGCAGAGGACACCGCACAGATGCCATCCTGATTCTGTTGTAATAAAATAGATCCCAACACTCAGAATTTGAGAACTGTCCCGAGCTGGGGACACAGAGGGGTTGCTGCTCCAGAAGGAGGCAGTATGGAGCACCTGGGTTATATAGGACACCATGAAACCGGAAGGGGATAAAATGCCTCAAGAAGCCCTTGGGAATCCTCCCACTTTCTCTGCCACAGATTAGACAATTACCTCCAGAGGCAGGTCTAAATGACCAAACACCTGAGTTTGACTTTGCTCCTAACTTTTGTCTTTGAACGATCAGATTATTCTCAGACATTCTACTGATCCCCCACGTGTTTTTGCCAAGAGCCTGTTGTGGTCCTTGGGATGGATGGCCCAGGAAAGCCAAATGACAGGCAAGAAGTACCTCCTGGTACTGGCCAGGAGGTGGACCCATGTCCAGAGGTAGTAGATAGGACACTGAACAAGGTAGCTATCTGAACTCCCCTCCAGCTGAGGATCTCTATGAATCATGGTAGGAGTTTACCTCTTTGAGAAAGCAAGTTTAACAAATTAATATACACTCTCCACTGGAGCCTCCTGACTTCAAGGAGGTAATAAAATGTTCTGACTAAATAGAAATCACATTTACCTTTGGTTTTTCCAAGGCCCAGGTGAGCCCATGACTGCAAGGGCCAGGTTCCTGAATCCAGCACTGGGCGAAGGGTATTCACTCACTCATGCACCCAGTTAGCCAGCTTCCTGTCCTTTGGATTATTTACTATAGGTTAAGGTCTGGTGGGTGCGATAATGGAAATCCCAATAATATCTAACGTTTACCGTGTGGTATTGTGTAAGACGCTTTGTTTCATTTACCCATCCTGATGAGGACTACCCACTTGGGATACGTACTGATATGCCCACTGCATGAGTGATCTACTGCCACCTAACAGACTCTCATAAGTTTGGAGTCTCAGAACAACATACACTTATTATACTACAGTTTCTGTTAATTAGGGGTCTGGGTACAACTTTGCTGGGTTCTCTACCTCAGGGTCTCACCAGGTCACAATGCAGATGTTAGTGGGGCTGTGGTCTCATCAGAGATTCGACTGGGGAAAGATCTCCTAAGCTCCCTCAGATTGCTGGCAAGGTGTATTTCCATGTGGCTTCAGAACCAAGGGTTTCAGTTTCTTGCTGGTGGCCACCATCAACTCCTAGATGCTGCCTGCAGTTCCTGGTCATGTGGGCTTCTTTAGCCTGGCCACCTACTCCATAGCAACCTGCTTCTTCCAGGGCAGCCATGAAGGGAGAGCAAGTTTGCTGCTGGCAAGGTGGAGTTTTATAGAACATAACATAATCATGGGAGGGGCATCTCATCATCTTTGCTATATTCTACTAGCTAGAAGCAAGTGCTGGGTCCCATCCACATTCAAGGGGAGGGTGTCACAAAATCATGAACCTCAGGAATCCTAAGGAGCACCTCAGAGTGTATCCAGCACATACATTATACAGCTTAAACATATATATATATATGGCTCAAAGTATAGGTGAAACTTTCCCTCTGACATACAGCCAAGTGGAGGGCCTGGAATTTGAAGTCAAGAATGAAGAACTCCAAGGCCCATGATCTCATCTATAAGTGCATTATTCAGAGAAATATCACTGCCCTCAAGTTGTCATAGTCTCCCTCACCAACTGCAGAGACAGCAACAAATCCTTCTGATCCAATTTGGCAAGAATCCAATAGACAAATAAACAAAGAGCCTGGACTGGGGGGAAGGTTTGCTCTTCTGGGTGACCCTTTGTGCCTGACCTTAGGATGAGTTAGCTAGACAGAGAAGAGAAGTGAGAGAACACCAGGGGGATGTGACAACAAATACAGAAACGGAGCAGCCTGAGCTGCTGGCATGTTCCAAAACCAGCAGGTAGTGTTGTGTGGCTGAAACCTAAAGAATAATGAAGGAGACCTGACAGGACACAGAGCAGAAAGGGCAGGCTGGAAACAGGTTGTGATGGGTGTTGAACACTTGGCTTGGGACTTGGGACTATGAGCAGCGGGAGCCTATGAAGGGGGTGGGCCAGGGCAGGACCAGCAGATGATAAACAAGCCTGGCTGGACACCAGGTGGCCGGTTAGGACATTATGACATTGATTCAAGCGAGAGAGGAAGTGGAGATGTGGAGAAAAGAAGAAAAGACAGATTTGAGATATGTTTCAGGGGGAAGTAAAAACGTGATAATTTCAATAGAAATTGAGAGCCAGATCCCAAAGTGGGGGTGTGGGGTGATTGGTACAGAGGAGTCAGAGAGTCAAAGGCAAGCAGAGAAGGAAGAAATAGTGCTCTCTGGAAAAGACGTGGTTAAACTTCTATGCTAATGGACTAAGCCAGAACCAAAAAGACAAATACTGCATGATTTCACTTATACGAAGCACCTAGAGTAGGCAAATTAATAGAGACAGAAAGTAGAATAGGGGCTTCCAGGAGCTGGGGAAGGGGGAATGGGAGGGGGTGTTTAACGGGTACAGATTTTCTGTTTGGGAAGTTGAGAAAGTTCTGAAATGGGTGGTGGTGGTTGCACAGCATTGTGAGTGGAGTTAATGCCACTGAGCTGTATGTGATGTGTGTGTGTGTGTGTGTGTGTGTGTGTGTGTGTGTGTGTGTGTGTGTATAATCAACACTATTAGAAAAAACTTTCTTTGGAAAAGGCAACAGGAAGCCATCGGAAGTAATGGCACAACTGAGCCCGGTCCAGACACGGGTGCCCTGGTCTGCTCGACTCTGACAGAAGCCACGTTGGCAGGAAGAAACCCCCAGATGCCAGCCCTCAGAAAGAGCCATTTATCAAAAGTGACAGTCTAATGGATGTCCCTGCTCATCAGCTCCCTTTCCACTCTCTTTGAACTTGGTCAAAATCAAACTCGAGATGTATTTGCTTAATGGTTTAAGGGGTAAGAATAAAAGCAGAGACGGGGAAGGTTAGCTCCTTGCAGACTGCTCTGGCAGGGCTGCCTGGCTCCCGTCAGACACACTCAGATGGCCAAGTAGTAGCCCCACTCTTTGAGGGAGCCGAGCCTGGCCCTTCAATATTCATTGGATTCATTCATTCATTCATTCATTCATTCAGTGGATCACTATAAGGCTTCCAGGTTGTACCTGTGTCCAATGCTGGGGGCCGAGGACTCACAACAACCACAGCCCAGAGGATGGGGAGAGAGCAGCAGAGCAAGAGGCCATGTTCACCACTCTGGGAGCCATCTCCATGCCGATGCCCTGGATCCAGGGCCCCACCATGACCATTCGCCTGGATCCTGGGCTCACACTCCAAGCTGACCTCTTAACCGTCTCTCCTTGAAGGTCCAGCCTACACCTCAGGGGTACAGCATCCCACTCAGCACCGAGGGTGTGGCAAGTGGACATCTGATGAGGAGATCAGTACAGAGCAGCTGTCTCGATGGAAACCAGGAGCTGTTGTTTAAGACAATGGAAGGATGACCCCAAAGGCAATTAAAATGTCATTAGAGATGCCATCCCCATCACAAACCTAAAGTGCAAGGGATATGGGAGGGGACCATGATGGGGTGTTTCAAAGGGCAGTGTCTCCTCTCTGGTTTGTGTGGGCGAGGACCTAGCCCCGGCCCAGTGCCTCAGGGGTGGGCCCCCACAGAGAGCTGCAGCTCAGCTTCGCCTAGCAGAGCCATGGGGGTCTTTGGGAGGTTATTAGTCCATGAGAGTGGGATGCTCATGTATGGGGTTCGTGCCCTCATAAAAGAGACTCCGAAGAGCTCCTTCATCCCTTCTACCATGTGAGGACACAGTGAAAAATTGATGTCTATGAATGAGGAAACAGGTTCTCACCGGACACTGAATCTGTTGGTGCCCTGATCTTGGACTTCCCGGCCTCCAGAACTGTGAGAATTAAATGCCGGTTGTTTATAAGCCACCTGACTAGACTAAGACACTCCCCTACAGCCTCCAGAAAGAAACACAGCCCTGTCAATGCCTTAATTTTAGTCCTCATAACACTCATTATGGACTCTTGACCTCCAGAACTATGAGAGATTAAATTTGTGTTGTTTTAAACCACTACATTTGTGGTGATTTGTTACAGCAGCAATAAGAAACTAATGCACCAAGTTTCTTTAAAACTTCATGCAAAGTAGCTTTCCTAACTAAAAACAGTGTGTGTATTTTGTTGTGTTTCTAGGAAATTTTCCTGCAGTCTGATTGGGATGGCATGAGGTATAAAAGGATGAGGAATAAAAAGACATCACACCAGTTGGCTGAGCTTCTCACCAGCCAGGATGCTGAATTGACCACCGCAGGGCAAGTCTAGCTTCAGTTATGTTTTAACCAGGCCTCAAAAGATGCCACCAGGATCCAGTCTTCTCTCTCTATGTCCCACATCTGCTTCCTTCAGGTGGGCCCTAGTATCCTTACTACAAGTTGGCTACCTAAGCTCCAGCATCACATGCACTCTCCTTTAAAACCAGGGAGGAAGGGTAAGCATCTCTTTGCCCACTCCCTGGCTTTGTTTGAGACACGTGCCTATTCTGGAACAAATTACTTGGTCTGAGGGAATGCAGTACGGTGACTGGCTTAGGGTCAGGTCATCCCTAGAGAAGTGGGGATGGGGTCCCATTCCAGCCATCTTGAAGCAAAGATGAGGAAGATTTACACAAGGTGATATAGTCAACCACCATATATTGTTACATTTTTATATATAAAATATATTTTTGTATATTTACAAATCATATTTTTATATACAGGGTCCAGCAGAAGTAATGCCTGCTTGAGTGAGGTTGGTAGGGTAATAATATGGATATAATAATTTACAGTTTTATTTTGAACATTTCACCTAAAATGTCATTTCGTATGCTTGAGTGTGATATTATGTTACAGGATTACATGCTTATGATTTTGTAATAAAAGATTTTGTAACAAAAAGGGGCATTATTTGTGCAGGACCCATATATCTTATTAAATAGTATTATATAAATGATATTTAACTCATAAAATATATTGTTAAATTAAAAGTTGACGAGGGTTAACTTTTTCATTCTTTCACTTAGAATTTTTTATTTCTTGTTGTTGTTGTTCAAGTACAGTTGTCTCCATTTTCCCCACCATGACTTTCCCCTGCCCCAATTACCTCCACCTCCCACCTTCAATCCTTCCCCCTTATGGCTTTGTCCATGGGTCCTTTACGCATGTTCCTTGTTGACCCTTCCCCTTCTTTTCCCCCATTATCCCCTTCCTCCACCCCTCCGGTTGCTGTCAGTTTGTTCTTTATTTCAATGTCACTGCTTACACTTTGCCTGCTTCCTTGTTTTGTTGATTAGGTTC
The DNA here is from genome assembly GCA_004026545.1 of Mormoops blainvillei. Lineage (NCBI taxonomy): Eukaryota > Metazoa > Chordata > Mammalia > Chiroptera > Mormoopidae > Mormoops > Mormoops blainvillei. Next base: position 14,823 of record PVJD01007601.1, on the reverse strand, counting down.
CAGTAATAGGTGAGATCATATGGAATTTGTCTTTCACTGCCTGGCTTATTTCACTTAGCATAATGCTCTCCGGTTCCATCCATGCTGTCGCAAAGGGTAGTAGCTCTTTCTTTCATTCTGCTGTGTAGTATTCCATTATGAAAATGTACCATAATTTTTTGATTCACTCATTTTCAGTTGGGCACCTAGGTTGCTTCCAATTCTTGGCTATTGTAAATTGTGCTGCTATGAACATTGGGGTGCACAGGTTCTTTTGAACTGTTATTTCAGGATTCTTAGGGTATAATCCCAGCAGTGGAATTGCTGGGTCAAAAGGCAATTGACGGAAACCAGGAGCTGTCATTTAAGACAATGGAAGGATGACCCCAAAGGCAATTAAAATGTCATTAGAGATGCCATCCCCATCACAAGCCTAGAGTGCAAGGGATATGGGAGGGGACCATGATGGGGTGTTTCAAAGGGTAGTGTCTCCTCTCTGGTTTGTGTGGGCCAGGACCTAGCCCTGGCCCAGTGCCTCAGGGGTTAGCTTTAGCCAAGAATTGGAAGCATTGTTAGCTTTTTGAGAATATTCCAAACTGTTTTCCACAGTGGTGGCACATCTCCATTACCACTAATAGGTACACTAGGGTTCCCTTTTCTCCACATCCTCGCCAGCACTTGTTGTTTGTGGATTCGGTTATAATGGCCATTCTGACCAGTGTGAAGTGTATCTCATTGTGGTTTTCATTTGCATCTCTCTGATGGCTAGTGATGCTGAGCATCCTTTCATATGTCTCTAGCCCCTGTGTATGTCCTCCTTGGAGAAGTGTCTGTTCAGGTCCCTTGCACATTTTTAATTGGATTGTTTGTCTTCTTGGAGTGGAGTTGTGACAGTTCTTTATATATTTTGGAGGCCAAACCTTTGTCCGAGGTATCACTGGCAAATATATTTTCCCATACGATTGGTTCCCTTTTCATTTTGCTGATGTTTTCTTTAGCCGTGCACAAACTTCTTATTTTGAGGAAGTTCCATTTGCTTATTCTTTCCTTTATGTCCCTTGCTCTAGGGGACATAGCAGTGAAAACATTGCGGCGTGGAATATCTGAGGTTTTCCTGCCTATGTTCTCCTCTAGGGCTTTTATGGTGTTGCGACTTATATTTCAGTCTTTTATCCCTCTTGAGTTTATTTTGGTGTGTGGTGTAAGTTGGTGGTCACGTTTCATTTTCTTGCATATAGCTGTTCAGATCTCCCAATGCCATTTGTTGAAGAGGCTATTTTTACTCCTATTTTATGCTTCTGCACCCTTTGTCAAATACTAATTGACCATAGAGACATGGGTTTACTTCTGGGCTCTCTATTCTATCGATCTATGTGTCTGTTCTTATACTACTACCAGACTGTTTTGATTACAGTGGTCTTGTAATATAGTTTGATGTCAGGTATTGTGATCCCTCCTGCTTTGTCCTTCTTTCTCAAAATTGCTGCAGCTATTCAGGGTCATTTATAGTTCCATGTAAATTTTTGAAATGTTTGCTCTGTATCTGTGAAATATGTCACTGGTATTTTAATAGGGATTGCATTGAATCTATAAATGGCTTTGGGTACTATGGACACTTTGATGATATTAATTCTTCCAATCCATGAACATGGTATATGCTTCCATTTATTTGTGTCTCCCTAATTTCTTTCTTTAGCATTGTGTAGTTTTCTGAGTATAGGTGTTTTACCTCCTTGGTTAGGTTTATTCCTAGGTACTTTATTTTTCTTGCTGCTATAGTAAATGGGATTTTCTCCCTGAATTCTGCTTCTGATATTTCATTGTTGGTGTACAAAAATGCCTTTGATTTCTGAATATTGACTTTGTACCTTGCTGCTTTTCCAAATTCACTTATTAGGTCGAGTAGTTTTTTGGTGGAATCCACACGGTTTTCTACGTATACTATCATGTCATCTGCAAACAATGACAGTTTTACTTTCTCCTTTCTAATTTGGATACCTTTTATTTCTTTTTCTTCTCTGATCACTGTTAGGACTCCCAAAACTATATTGAATAGAAGTAGTGAAAGTAGACATCCTTGACTTGTTCCCGATCTTAGTGGGAAAGCTTTTAGTTTTTGCCCAGTGAGTATGATGTTGGCTATAGGTTTTTCATGTATGGCATTGATTATGTTGAAGTATGGCCCATTTACTCCCACTTTGTTGAGTGTTTTTATCATAAACGGGTGCTGTACCTTATCGAATGCTTTTTCCGCATCTATTGATATAATCATGTGCTTTTTGTCTTTCGTTTTGTTTATGTGGTGTATTACATTTTTTGATTTGCAAATATTGTACCATCCTTGCATCCCTGGGATGAATCCCACTTGATCATGGTGTATGATTCTTTTACTGTATTGCTGGATGCAGCCTGCCAATAATTTGTTGAGGATTTTAGCGTCTATGTTCATCAGTGATATTGGCCTGTAGTTTTCTTTCTTTGTTGTGTCTTTATCTGGTTTTAGGATTTGGGTGATGCTGGCCTCATAAAAAGAGTTTGGGAGTTTCCCTCTTTGATTTTTTGGAATAGTCTGAGAAGGACAGGTGTTAGCTCTTCCTTAAATATTTTGTAAAATTCTCCTGTAAAACCAACTGATCCAGGGCTTTTGTGTGCTGGGAGTTGTTTTCATTGCTTTGATTTCAACAGCTGTTATTGGTCTGTTCAGACTTTCTGCTGCTTCTTCATTTATTTTTGGAAGATTATGTTCTCTAGAAATTTGTCCATTTTACCCAGGTTTTCAAATTTGGTGGCATATATTTGTTTATAGTAATATCTTACAATCCTTTGTATTTCTGTGGTATCAGTGGGAATTTCTCCTCTTTCATTTCTGATTTTATTTATTTCGGTCCTCTCCCTTTTTTTCTTGTTGAGTCTGCTTAAAGGCTTGTCAATTTTGTTTATCTTAACAAAGAACCAGCTCCTGGATTTATTGATCTTTTGAATTGTTCTTTTAGCCTCTATGTCATTCAATTCTGCTCTGATTTTGATTATTTCCTTCCTTCCGCTCACTGTGGGCTTTGTTTGTTGTTGTTTCTCCAGTTCTTGTAGATGTAGGGTTAGGTTTTTATTGGAACTGTTTCTCTCTTTTTTACATAGGTGTGTATTGCTCTGAACTTTCCTCTCAGGACTGCCTTCACTGCATCCCATAGGTTTTGGACTGTTGGTGTTCATTTTCATTTGTTTCCAGAAATTTTCTGATTTCTTTTTTGATCTCATTATTGACCCTTTCATTGTTTAATAGCATGCTATTCAGTCTCCAGGAGTTTGAATGTTTTTAAGTTTTTTCTTGATTGGTTTCTAGTTTCAAGACCTATGTCTGAGCAAATGCTTCACACGATTTCAGTATTCCTGAATTTGCTGAGGCTTGTTTTGTGTTCTATCATGTGGTCTATCTTTGAAAATATTCCACTTGCATTTGAAAAAAAATGTGTAGTTGCTTCCTTTGGGATGAGAGGTTCTATATATATCAGTTAAGTCCATTTGATCTAAAGCGTTGTTCAGTTCCACAATATCCTTGTTGATATTTGTTTGGAAGATCTATCCATTGTTGACAATGGGGTGTTAAAATCCCCTACTATAAGCATGTTGTTGTCTATATCTGTCTTGAAGTCCTCCAGGATTTTCCTTATATATTTGGGTGCTCCTGTGTTGGGCGCATATAGGTTTACAATGTATGTCTTCTTGCTGGATTCTTCCTTTGAGTATTATGAAGGGTCCTTCTGGGTCTCTTTTTATGGCCCTTGTTTTGAAGGGCCATAATACACAGTAGCCTCTAGTATTTACTGCTGTTTGTTCTTTCTGGATCCGCCTCTGGTGATATCAGATATTGACCCTGTGTGACTTAAGGCAGTCTGTTAGAGACTTCCTGGGATCTACTGCCTGTGGCTGTCTCCTTCAGTTGTTAATCTACTCACTCTGAACTCAGCAGTCAGGCTTAAGCACCATAGGGCAGGGCAGAATTCCTCCTGGGGCCTGGGCTATTGCTTCCCCTCAGGCTGCTGCTGCTTGGAGGGGTGTGGTTTCCCTGAGCAAGATGGCTGCTGCCACATGGGGGATGACTCAGCACCCAGGTCCCAGCAGCTACTCTCTCAGTTCTCTCCCCAATGCTGCTGTCCCCAGTCTCTCCTCAGGTATCTCCAGCCCACTCTGCCCCTGCCTTTGCAGGAGCCCAGGGTAAGTGGATTTAGATGAAAATTTATGCATTGGCCCTTTAAACAGCTCTTTGCATCTACAGCCACCCATCTCTGACAGAGCAACTGTGCCACTTTTCACAGCTGGCTGCTACCTATGTGCTTTTTGGGCTCTGGTGTGTAGGCTGGGGATCCCTGCTTATGACTTTGACCCCACCCTTCTCAGGGTGATCAACTGGCCACTTAAATATCCCTCTGGCACTGCTGCCTATGGGTGCCCAGCCAGCCTTCTCAGGTCTCCACTGCACTCCTTACCAGTCAGGTTGTGCTGAAGCTGATTCTTCTGTCCATCCGAGGTTATAAGGCTTCTCTCTCGCTATTGTTCAGTTGTTTGTTCCAGGTGATTTCTCAACAATTTAATTGTAATTCCAGACTGGTCCTCGGAGGAGGTCAGTGTGACTCCCACTCACTTCTCTGCCTCTTGCCAATCTCAGAGGGCTAACTTTTTAAAAATCTAAGTGCTAGTCCATAGGTATAATTAGTTTGTTAAAATTCAGAACCCATACCCTTTTAGTGCACTTTTATGCATGTATGCCAAACTTCAATAAAAGGGCTTTTTAAGTAAGTTGCAGAATAAAACTATAATATGATGCTATTTTTTTAAAGGGGGAAGAAGGAGAAAAGGAATGAGGGAAGGAGGAAACAAGGAAGGTATTATAACTAAAAACAGTGACAGAGAGTCAGAGAGAGAGAAATGCCCAAAAGGATATGCCCCAACTATTGAGTGGTTCCCTATACAGGAGCAGGGCAGTTCTCAAGCAGGGTGAGACACTTTGGGTTGTCACAGCTTAGGGGGCAGAGGAGTGTTACTGATGTCAAGTGGGTGGAGCCCAAGAGTACTGCTAAATGTCCCACAATGCACAGGACAGCCCCACAACAAAGACTGATCCCAGCCCAAAATGTCAACAGTGCAGAGTCTGAGAGGTCCTATTATACAGGTAAAATTTGAGGAAGGAGAGCTGTGAAAGAGGATTTCCACTTTGTTTCCCACCTTTTATATTTCATTCTTTGAAATTTTTGCAAAAAAAATTTCAAACACTCCTCATGGGGACAATATAGATGAGAGTTCAGAAAACTACAGCCCATAAGCCAAATCCACTCCACCACCAATTTTTGCACAGCTCATCAATTGACACAGGTTGTTACATGTTAAAATGCTTGCATTTTAACTGTTTCTGTAAGTACCTGCACAAAAGCCTTAGTTTTGCCTATTGGCTCAGAAAGCCTAAAATTTTTACTCTCTGGCCTTTGATAGAAAAAGCTTGCTAACCTCTGACACAGACCATCATTTTTTTATTTTTTTATTTTTTTTAGTTTCACTCTAAAAAGGTCCCCCCAACCCCACCCCTGTCCAAACTAACCAATGTGTTACATCTGAGATGCATTCTGGAAAGATGGGTACAGCAGAAACCACTAGCTGCCTATGCAATGTGTTAGCTTTTCTACTGCTGCTACTGTGGCTTAAAACACAAATTATTATTTAACCATTCTGGAGATCAGATGTCTGAAATGGTTCTCACTGGGCGAAAATCAAGGTGTTGGCAGGACTGGGTCCTTTCTGGCAGTTCTAAGTAAGAATCCATATTCTTACCTTTTTCAGCTTCTAGAAGCCACCAGAATTCTTTGCCTCATGGCCTCTGGCTTATCTTCAAAGTCAGAGACGGCTGGTAGAGTTCTTCTCACATCACATCACTCTGATTCTGACTCTCCTGCCTCCCTCGCCCACACTTAAGGACCTTCATGATCACATTGGCCCCACCTATAGAATTGAGGATAATCTCATCTCAAGGTCTTAATTCCTTCTGCAACCTTAATGTCCCTTTGGCCTGTAGCATAGTATATCCACAGGTTGCAGAGATTACAATGCGGACATCTCCGGGGGTGGGGGGTGTCGCATTATTCTGTCTACCATGCCAGACATCCACTCCCCTACCCCTCTAAGAAAACATCAGCCTTCCTTGCAGATAGATGTGGTCAGGATATTATGTTTCAGCCAGTCAGATATAAACTTAAGTACTTAAGCGATTTCCAGAAAGTCTTAAAGGGAGGGAGCACTTCCTGCATAGCACCTTCTCGATTCTGTCTAAAATCAATTGCAATGGCTGGAGCTGCAGCAGCCACACTGGGCCACAACAGTACTACATTGCAGGCATAATAGAATGGATAACTGAAAGGTGCCTAGGTCTGTGATGACTTTACTGAGTTACCACACAACCTGGAGGGTCTGTCTTGGTTCTATTTATGTGGGAGAAAAAAAACACTTATGTGTTTAAGTATCTGTGAGGGATGGAGTGGGTTCTGTTACAGCAAAATGAATTTCCTAAGAGTTTCTGAATATGAAGGCGTTCATATATTCATTTATCTCTAAACATGCATGTATGAAAAGTCTTCTGAGTACAAGTGGAGTGCTAGATGATGGATATACGAACAGTAACCTGCCACAGCCCTTGGACCCCAAGAGTTCATGGCCTCATGGGGACAGGCGGTTCAAGCATAAATTGTAATCCAATATGATGCTTGCTTTCTAGAATTATGACAGTTGGGCTGGAGGGCCATCAGCTCTGCCCTGGGGGACAAGAGAGGGTATGCAGAGCCTGCCGCTGGTAGAGGGGAGAGAGCATCCCAGGCAGAGGGAACATCATGGGCAAAGGCAAAAATCGCACAAGGGTCCAGTGGAGGAAAATGATGAGACAGTCAGCGGGTCAACAGCCAAATGCCAAGAGTGGTGACAGCAGGAGAGATCATTTGGAGGAGAAGTAGAAAAGGTGAGGTATGTGAAGCTAAAGATTTGGGCTTATACACTGAGGCTGATAGGAGAAGCCAGCTGGATGGTTGAGCAGTGACAGGGACAGGTATTTAGTGTCTGGGCCTATTTTTCTGTTCCCAGGAGCCCTCACGATGCCAGTGCTCTCAGGACCCTTCCCCAAGCTTCACTCCCCACTCCAGATCATTCAGTGAAGGAGGAAGACACAACTAGCCACAGGCTCCCAGAACCTAATTCTTGTCTCTACACCTTCCATGTCACAGCTGTTAATTTTAGGTCCTATTTAATTTTCCTGTTGTTAGCTCTGACCTCTTCGTTGGTGATTATTAGTAAATGTGGATAAAGTAAACTACCCTCATTCCGCTCCCCCCGAAAATTTGCAGATTTTCAAAGTTCAAAATGGGTTCTACAGATTATCCCATCTTAGCAAACACAGTCCCTCCCCTAGGCAATGTGAACTGTTGGCAGCAGTTTGAAAGAGGCATTCGTTTCCTCCTTTCTTTACATCTGTGGTTTTGAGGTACAAAAATATGGTTCAGCATTTTTACTCTGACGTGGCTTGATGTGTACTCCAGCCCCCACTTGTCTCCCCAGCAGAGGACGAGGCCAGCCAGGCATTGTATAAGTTGGGCTCTCCTCTTGACAATTTTAATAGTGGCACTGATTGAAGGATTCACAGAAAAGAGTCAAAGTCACTGCTAAAGTACGGGGTCAAGGGTGGCCCTAACAAATAGCTCATTAAATTGGATGGCTCACTTCTCTTCCCTGAGCAGAGGACACAAAACGCAGAGAGAGGCTGCCACTGCACAGATAATGGAATGGAGTGGTGAAGAACCCCCAGCAAATTCTGTCATACCTATGTCACTTTGCTTACACAGGACACCGGCAGCCCATTAGGCAGCTGATTCAGGTAATTTAAAAGGGAAAAGCAGCGAGCCCTTTGAGGAGAATGTTCTCTGAATTACTCTTTCTTCATGCCGCCCTATCAATGAAGAATCATCACTAATTGCCATTGTTGTTCAAGCACTCTCCGTTTGGAGGCTGGTTTCATATCTCATAACATGCACTGGGGTTGCAGAGGTTTTATTCAGTACCTTTGGGAAACATTGTATATTCTCTCCACCAGGAAATTGGATATTTTCAGTGCCCACGGAAATATAAAGGCTCTGAGAAGGCCTGTAGAAAAGCAGTCAGTACAGCATCGGGAGTAACCGTTCAGTGTCTGCAGTGAGGCTTTTAATTGTGGCCTTGCCACTTCCTATCCCGTAACCCCGAAGGGTAGCTGTGAGCATTAAATTAGAAAAAAATAAAAGCTAGTCCCACATGGTAAGCACTTAATATGTATTTGCCAAAATAATAATTATTAATATTGAGCCCAGCTTTTATTAGAACACATTTGACTGTTCTACCCTTCTTTCGTAGTACCTGTTACATTCCTCAAAACACTATTTGCAAAAGATTTCAGTGAATGGATTTGTTCTAGTTTGACGGTTATTTAGGCTATGTTATGAACCAAGGACTGTTCTAAGTGCTTTACATGTATTAATCTATTTAAACCTCACAACCATGCCATACAGCAGGGGTAGGTATAATAAACATACACATTTATAGATGTGGTACAGAGAGATTAAGTGTCTTGCCTAAGGTCTCACAGCTAGTGAGTGGCTGGCCTCAAAGTCTCTAATCCATGCCTTTTATGTGGGGGGCCAAAAAAGGCAACCTCTGGGAATCCCCTGAATCTATTTCCCATTGACCTATCTTCTCTTCTCCCATAATTGTCATAAAATCTCATTTGGCCCTGACCAGTGTGGCACAGTTGGTTGGGCACTGGCCAGCAAAGTGAAAAGTCTCCAGTTCAATTCCCAGTCAGGGCACATGCCTGGGTTGCGGGTTTGGTCCCTTGTCAGGGCACAGACGAGAGGCAACCAACCAATCAATGTGTCTCTCTCACATCAGTGTTTATCTCCCTCCCCTTCTCCCTCCTTTCCCCTCTCCTTAAAAGTAAATAAATAAAATCTTTTTTTTTAAATCCTCATTTGTATCAAGTCCCTCTTCTGCTCAAAAGTTTAGAGTGCCTCTTCATCACCTGTAGGATCAAATCTAAATTCATTCTGATGCTAGGTTCTCAGTATGCCCTTCCTCAATTGTCCCTCTGCATGGCCTTCCCTCTCTCTTCCTGGAAAATTCATATTCATCCTTCAAAACCCAGCTTAAAACTCACTGCTTCTGGGAGAAATCTCTGCACATCTCCACCCAGGACAGAGTTACTGCCTCAGACTTTACACTCTCATTCAGCTTTGGAAGAATATTGGCTGGTATCTGCCTGATTTTATTGCCTGTTGCAAACACCGTAGTAGACAGAGACACCCTCCTTTTTCTGGCACAAGCCCTCACTTTCCCACCCGACTCTAGTCCTTATGGAGGGTGAACTGGCTTCACCCCAACCACTGGAATGAGCCTGTGACCCATGTGTAGCCAATCAGAGCCATGCACCATCCCTGGCTACAGGGATTCCTTAGGGGTAATACCAAGACCCAGTCAAGGCCAATGAGACAAAACCCCAACACTCCTGATGAAGTGGCCTGGACACACGCACTTGCTTAACTTAGAGTCAGGAAACTAGAGCCTCCAGACCGCCGAGGGGAGAGGTACTTTTTGAGCATGAAGACAGAATGGAGAATAGGAAAGGAAAGGGAAAACAGAACAGACCTGGTCCCAATGACATTGGTCGAGTCTCCGGATCAAGCCTTACCTTAAGTATTTCTATTCTTTGATATCAGTTATGTGAACAAACAAATTTGCTTTTCGGTTAAAGAGAGTTAGAGTTGGGGTTCTAACACTTGTAACCCAAGGAGCCCAGAGTAGAACAATCTCTAGACCTTGACTGAGGTCCTCTAAGACCGATCTTGCCTAACATCTTCTCAGGACCTGACTTGTGGTCTGAACATCCTTTAAACATGTGTTGCAATGAAATTCAACTTGGAAGCTTCAAATGTTTTCTTGAACACCAGCTCAGTTGATCCTGGGGACACAGTATACAGTCCTATCCCCATTTCGCAGATGGGGAAAGTGAGGCACAGAAAGTTTAAGAAATTTGCTCCATATAATCCATACAGTATCCACATAGTATCCATCTGTTCTATGTCTTTGCTAATTCTCCTAATGTTTTTCACAGTGTACACACAGCTGGTGCTTAATCAATGCCAGTTGACCAGGCCTAACTGGCCTGAGGCTCCCATGGTGGCATTCTGCTGCCCTGGGTTAGAGGAGACTGAGTACTGTCAGGAAAAAAGTATGGCTTAAGTCTGAATGGCCACCATCTTTTAGCCTGAGCATGTTTTCCTTCCAACTCACCCTCCTGGCAGGCCTATATCCAGTTCACTTTTACCCCCAAGACACTGCCACCAATCCCCAGCTTCTGAGCCCACTCGAAAAAGATTCACATCCACGCAGACGGGCACCACTTACACATTCATGGATCTCAGATTCCGCCAGGCCCTCAAGGGTGCCTTGCAATCCTTCTGTTTCCCTAAGAACGAATGAAGACTTGTTGGCTGTGTCTCCATGGCTTCGGAACTCCAGCGATTTCTCAGCAGTTGGAGTGTGAAATTAGCAGATGGAACATCCAGATAACGGACGACACTGCATCTGGAAACCGTGGCACCAAACAGTCAGAGCTGGTTGCTGTTACAGCGCGTGTGCAAAGAAGGCGCTGATTTCAGTCCATTCTCGATGGCTTAAATGCACCCCAGCAAAACAGGAAAAGGCATGAACTCTGAGGTCTCTGGGTTCAAATCCCACTCTTACCACTTAACTCTATGGGATCTTACCTTGAGGTTTAAGATTTGTGTTTTCCAAACCATAAATTGGACATAAAAATACCCCCCAAGAAATGTTTGCGGGGTTCAGAGAAATAAACCACAGTGGCACATTATAAGCACTCAATAAATTATTTTCTGTTTGCTCTTTAATTTCCTTAAACATAAAAAAGACACCCAAAACCTTGCCAACTGAATTGGAACATGGATTTTATAAATAATTAAATGAGGTCAGCACAATTTCATTGACGCTGCTCAGGCAGCTTCGGTGATAAATAAGGAAACTTTTTACAAGTGCATCTATTAGAACCTTAAATTAGTCAAACATAAGGAAGCATGCATGAAAAATACAGACTAGGAGGTGAATCCTGTTTGCAAATCAGAACACTACATAAATGGCCCCAGATTGCAAATCATAAATTCCATTTTCCAGAAGCTCTGTTATATGTAGATACCAGAAGGCAAATAAAAGTATACTTAAAGATGGAGTTGGCAACGTCTAGTTAAAAAAAGAGAGATGAAAAAAAAAAAAGAGAGAGATGAAAATGGCATGATTTCACAGCACCATATTCAAACAAGCAGCAATATATAATATCAGACCCAAAATTATTCAAAGAGCTGAATAACGGTTGAATAACAGCTGAACTGGAACTATTCATGCATTTCAAAAAAAAAAAAAGACATGACTCTTTCCTTCACTAGTATTTGAGATCATTCTCTCAAACACTTGGGTCTCGGTTAACTCTTAGATAGCCTGAGGGATAATTCTAGGTCTCCAAGATGCCTTGGAAGCAGCCTGAACCTTTGGAGAGACACCACTTGTAGCCCAGAGCAGGCCTTCTCAAGTAAGGGTGACTTTGCCATCCCAGGGACATTGGCAGTGTCTGGAAACATTTTTGGTTGTCACTACTGAGAGAGATGAGAATGCTACTGGCGTCTATTGAGCAGAGGTCAGGGATTCTACTAAATCTCCTATGGGCACAGGACGGCCCCCAAGACCAAAAACGATCGGCCCCAAATGTTAGTCATGCCGAGGCTGAGAAGCCCTGCTGAGGAGTTAGCCAGGCTGCTGTTACGCGCATGACCCTAAGGGGTCAGTTACCCTCTCTGAGCTTCAATTCCCTCATTTGTCAAATAAGGTGACATCATAGACCTGCCTTCCACGGTTACTGTAGGTTTTGATGAGATATTCACAATAACAACAGCTACTACTCAGCAAGCTCTCACTCGGCACCAGGCACTGTGCCAAGAGCCTACATGTACATTATTTCATTCCATATTTATAACACCCCAATGAAATAAGTAACATGGCTAAGATTTCACTGCTGGAGGGGGAGCAGGTTTCAAATCCCAGCGTCCTATGTCTTGACCCCGTCCTTCTTTATACTCATAGTGTGGTCCAAGCATTACCAGGAGTTTGCTTAGACAGGCAGAATCTCAGGTTTCACCTCAGGCCAAGTGAGTCCAAATTTAAATTTTAGCCATATCCCCCAGTGACTCATGTGCACATTAAAGTCTGAGAAGCAATAGGCTAAGGACAGTGCCTGGCCCCTAGGTAAACACTAAATAAATATTAATTATTTGCATTGTCATCACTATTTATAGCCTACAGAGAGAGTCTCTAGAGTAAAATTCAGTCTCTGAGTCATTACACACATGGATGCGGCAAAGGTCTCATGAAGGAACCTTGTCTATACCAAACACTCCCAAGGGCATCAGGTCTGCCCTGCCTTTTAGGAAGTCTCAATATGGATAAAGACCAGCCATCGAAAGGGGAGGAGCTGCCAGCCCAATCCAGGTTTTCTGATTCCTCAGCCACTGTTCCTCCTTCAACATCCGGTGCCTCTCTCCATGGCTTATCTATTTTACACTACAGTGTGAATGACTTAGGGCACATGCTACCTCTCCCAGAGATATCTGCAAAGCTCAAGCCATGCATTCTGCCTCTGTCTGATAGAAGAACCCAGATGTCTGCTGCCAACCCCCAAGTTCTGAGCAGTGTTCTCTTCTTCACATTAGCCACAGCAGAGGCATAGGATGGTGGCATCACAAAGCACACGCTGTCTCTCTAGTATTTCCTACTTTTTAAATTACGTAAATAATGCATGAGTGCCTCCTCAGTGTAAACTACTCAAATTTTACACTAGGGTATAGAGTACAGAGCAAAAGTCCCTTTCATCAAAGAGGGTTCAAAGCAGACTCTGGACCCAGACAGCCCAGGTTTGAATCCCAGTTCCACTCCTTACTAGCTGTGTGTCCTTGGAAGACTTACTTAACCTCTCTGTGACTCAGTTTCCTTATTTAGGTCTCAAAGATCTGTTCAAGAATTAAATGTGACAATTGCTGAGAAATACCTAGTTCAGAACCTAGCACCCATTAGGGTTTAGTGATTTCTGTCACTCCCAGTTCTCTCCTCAAAGGTAAGCAACTCAGACTTCTATCTAGACTCCCTGCATTTACCTACATATGCACCCTATGAATACAAGTGCACCTTCAGCATAAAGATGACCACACCGGACCTGGGTTCTGCAACCTGCTTTACAGATGCACTAAGCTACAGGGATATTTTAATATCCGTCGCGCAGACATAACCCTCATTTTTTTAACAGCTCTGTACATCCATCCTTTGGATGGATGCGCCAGGGTGTGAGAACCAGTCCCTCGCTGGTGGGCATTTAGATTGTTCCCATTATTTTCCCACTAAAAATGAATTGCACGTGCAGAGGCAGCCAAGCTCTGAACGCGTCAGACTCGCGAAACAGAGCAGCCAGGAAGCGCAGCCAGGTGGAAGACAGTCTCATCAGAGTCTCTGCCAAGGACCGGAAAGATGACGACAATCTGGGGCACACTCAAAATAAATAATTGTCCTTAACCCTCTCAAAATTGGGAAGCACATCGTTAGTGCCCTTCCACTCCCAGAGCCCTCAAGCCGCCCCTTGCGAGGCCACACCCAGGCTCCCAGGTTCACAAAAAACAAGGGCACCGGCTCCTGGGTAATTTCTCCCTCCTACAGCACGCCACATGCTCATTCCCCAGGGACCAGGCAAAGCAAAAGGAGCTTCCTCTTGCCAGGAGGAACGCAAAAGATGACCGGTACGGCAATTTGATGACTTAGTTAGCAGCCGAGCCCTGAAATCCTGCTCAGAATCCTAATTTATAAAGCAGATGAAAGGCTGAGCAGAGCTGAGCCGTTGGAGGGGAATGTAAAGCTTCATCTTCTCCCGTGAGCCACCCACCGTCCTCTAGGACAGTTTATAAACCACTCATCTGGTCCGATTTGTTTTTCAGATTTGGTGGCTAGAGCCCACGGAGGGGAACTTATTCACCGAAGGCCACACAAAAGTAAGTAGCAGAGTCCAGGCCTTGGTCTCTGGACTCCTGACTCACAGGCCATTGTGTTTTCTGCCAACTTCTGCCATGGCTGTGCTTTGTTTAGACTAAGGTGTGAATGGTTTTCTTGTTCAGAGATTATTCTCTTTCCAAGGACCCTTTCCATTAGAGCCAGAGTTCTCAACCCCATGGCCCAGGTGTAACCTGCAACATAAAAAAGCAGGTCTCTTGCACCAGGGGTTTCACTAAGAGCCTGACTGGGTATGGAAAAGTTAAATAACAACTAGGAAAAAATGATAAACCCTGCTTTTATATTTAAAAATTTCATAGAAATCAGAACCAAGTGTGAAATTCCCCTGCACTTTATAATTAAGCTAGAGAGATCAAATAAATTTTGCCCTTGTAGTCAGTGCCTCCGACTAATCCCCACATCATCCTCCAGCCCTGGCTCCTAACAACATGAACTCACTCTCCCCTGCCACTAAGGTCCTTTGGCAGAAAATTTTGAGAAGTCCCAAGCTAAAGGATTGACTCTGTAATGACAGAATTATAGGCAACAGAGTAAGGAAGGGATTTTCAGTGGAGGAAGTTCATGAAATCTCTCCCATGGACTAAGTCTGCTCTGCCTAATCCCCAGTTATCATAGCAGCGAACATTAACAGAGGGCCTACAGCATGCCCAGCACTGTGCGAAACACTCTATC
>PVJD01007600.1:0-73761 GCA_004026545.1 Mormoops blainvillei | reverse complement strand
GAAAAACATGGAAGGGTCGCCTCTCATAGGGGTCCCAAGATCAGGCACAGAACCCACACTCTAGGCATGTGTCCTGACTGAGAATTGAACCCTTAACCTTTCTGTTTACTGGACCTTTAGGAGAGGACGTCGCAACCAACTGAGCCACACCCGCGAGGGCAGAGCAGTGCCCAATTTAAATTTATGAATTATTTCCGAAATTTTCCATTTAATATTTTTGAGTTGCACTTGACCCAGGTAACTGAAACCATGGGAAACAAAAACACAGATGGGGGGGGGGCCGGCGGGGCGCTACTATAAACACATTTCAAGAGAGTCTGATAACATCAAGAACCTTACAAATGAGCATTTCCTTTGACCCAGTAATTATATTTGTGTGACCTTACTGAAAGGAAATAATCAGGTATATGTATACACTTATGTATAAGTGTGGTCATCAAGTATTGTTTGTACAAATTGGAAACTGTAAGTACACCAAAAGTGCAACTATTTGTGGATTGGTTGAACACATTATGTCGATACACACAGCCGTTAAATGCCATTAATCTATTTTAACTTATTGGACAGATAAGGGACATTATTGGGACAACATCATATGCTCACATTTTTCTATTAAAAAAAAACCTTTACGTATATCTATAAAAGTCTCCTACGTTTATACAGCACTAAGTTATTTCTGGATGGCGAGATTGTGGCTGAGTTTAACTTTCTTTACATACGTTTACATACTTACTATAGTATAGTTTTGCAGGGAGCTGACATTGTTTTAAAGCTGTATTCTTCTTACAATTAGGAAATGCAAGGAAGCTACGCGAAGCGTGTGCGGCTCCCGCTCACCAGCGGGGGCTGAGGTAAGGTGAACGGGCTCAACACCGGAAACACGCCACGTGAGCCCCCGGGAATTCTGGGTAACGCAAGGCACCTCGTTACCTGACGAAGAAACTTAGCATTTAAAAAATACTTCTTTCCTTTAATACAATATCTATTAATCCGATAGGGCCGTTTTTAGCCTGCGAAGCTAGAAGGTAAAGTCCGGAGAGTGAAGGTTTACTCTTAAAAATTAGAGAGCTTTCCTCGCTCCTCCTCACATCGTCCTTCCGCTCAACGTTAGGCAGGCCTCCCAATTCCCCTTTGGGAAGGCCGTATCTGTGGGTGACGATTTGTGGGAACGCGGTGAGAAAGACGGAGTGCGAGCCTACTATTGTGTCCGAAAGCCGCTCTAAAAGGCGTAAGCACGCGCGGCGACGCCGGGGGCGTAGGAGCAAGGCACCCTCTGATTGGCCCACGGCTCTTCTGTCCCGGCGCTCCACCTGCGTGCTTGGCGGAGCCGCGCGCGTACGTAAAGGCGTCTCTGCGCGGCGGCTAGTTCACTTTGTGCCCTTGTAGGTGCTTGGGTCTCGGAACTGGGCGGAGCGAGGGGAATGGTTAATGCCGGGCCTGGAAAAGGGAGGGGAGAGGTTCGTGTACTCGAACCGGGAGCTAGCAGTCCCCACGGCAGTGCCCACGTCAGTCCGTTCGTCAGTCCTTACGGTGGGCGTGGGACTGAGGAAGAGGCGAGGCCCAGGCGGAAAGGTTGGGTCAGCTGCTGGCCGCGGCCTGCGTAGTGAAGAGCTGGGAATTTTGCGCGAGGAAAGCGGGAGCGGAGGGATGACTACCCTCAACATCCTGCGCTGTGAATAGTGGAACCGCTAAGATAATATTTGAGGAGATGGAAATGGACAGGCCCACACCGTCTCGTTACTCGGGAGGGTCACCTGACTAAGATAGACCTGATTAACCTTAAACTTGTGTTTGAAGGTTGATAAGCCAATTTTTGAGTGACTCATTCAAGATAAACGGTCGTTGGGTTTGAGGTAACAATAGGACATGTGGGTGGAATTGTTTACATGAGGTCTTTTAAGGCAATCTTTTTGAATTACTTGTTGAAAGTGGGTCCCTGATGTGTTAGTTCAGGATATTAAAAACAATTGGTAATGTGTTGTAAAATCCTCTTGTCCTTGTCTAGGTATCTAACTTTATGGTGATTAATTTGTAACATTGCTATAAAAGGCTAACATTTTGAGTCCCAGAGAATGGAGAAGAATCATAAAGTTTTGGAAGAGTAAAATCTCTACTGGATGCCATGGAAACTGGGTACGGCTTACAGATCAAAGATTTCCAGATCACAGGGTGAATGATTTTCAAAGGAAAAATTAAAGAGTATGCTCATCTGTGAAACTTCAGATTTAAGTTCTTGTTTGTCTTAAACACAAGTTACATAACTGATGGAAACTTTATGGTAGATTATATTGACCCATTGAGTACTACTTATTATAATTTAAAACTTAATTTGTAATATCAGAGTCTTTTACTATTTTATCCTTGGAATATTATTTTAAATGAAATAATAAATTTTTCTTCCAAAAAGAATGCATAAAGGAGAGCTTGAATATAATTACACATATTTTAAGAGACACAAAGTTTAAATTATCAGTAATTGGATGATAGTAACATTAGAAAATATAGATTAAAAGAAAGAGAGAACTCTATTAATCCCACTATCCAGAGTTAACTACTGTTAATAGTTTAGTGTTACTTTTGTTTTTTCCTACCATATATCTTACAAATATAGAATCATTAAACAGTATATTCATTAGAGGCCAACCTGTGACTTTATGTAGGGGTTAGGACTATGAGAGACTTCACCTTTGTTAGATATTACTGTATCATTTGGAAAATATTACTGTCAACATAAGAAATATCCAAACCTGTAACCCAAACTGATGACAATTGCCGGGAAGTAAAATCTCAATGGATTGAGAAAATTCTCTGGAGAATGGCAGTTTGTAGCTATTTTATACATTAGAAACACAAGACATTAGGAGGGTTACATGAAATCCATTGGTGGTAGATTAAGGGCGTGGAAGAAAGCAAATCGGGGAAATCTCTGGGATTGGATATAAAGTAAAATGGAGAGACACATGCTTTTTTTACATTGGTGGGTACAAGATAGTTTATAGGACAGAAATGGTATTTGGGGAACAAGATAACAGTGGGGTTTTGCATTCTGCTCTGGTGTGGTGAGTGTTCCCTGAGGGACCTGGAAAAGGTAATTTCTCTGATATTTCAAAGGTTTGTTATTTTAGATGCAAAAAAGACAACAGGGTCACTTAAGGTGAAGGTTGACCTTTGTCAAGGAAGCTGTAGGACTAGGATGTGGTTATCCTTCATGACCTGCTTTTAGTTAGAAACTTTTATGTTCAGACCATCCTATGCAGTTATTTTCAGTCTCTGAGTTTGTAGGGACCACCAAAACCTGATGTGAGCTTGTCAGGTTTAGTATATGGCCCCTTTTTTGTCCACATTATAATAAGCAAGCATACTTCTGTAACCAGAGAAAACAAAGATATTGAAAAGAAGCAAAGGAATATATTATGAACATTTTGTTAATATCACAAGTATTTTATAACTGCATTGTTGATTTTAAAAGAATTCACAATTTTGAAAACAAATATTCTACAAAGTGACTGATTTAACAAGAGAGATTAAACATGTTTATCTTGTTTCTCTGTGAAACTCCAGTGAAATGAGAAAATATAAAAAACCCACAAGGACTAAGTGTGGGAAAGACACAAAAGAGAATGAGATGTTGGTGTGTTCTTATTGGAAGAAGGAAAGGGGATGAAGAAACTGTTGGAACTAAGAAAGCTGAATGCAAAGGGGAATGCCAATTAGAAGGATAGTAATTCACACTTAAGAACTCCAGAAAGGCTCTGTAAAAGAAAATTTTATTTTTCTCCTCTACTTTCAATGCTCTGATACTACATGTGTGAGGGTTTATCCCACACAAAACAATTCTCAATGGACACTAACTGTCCTACAAATTTAACTCAATTCTGACAGTATTTACTTGGAGATAGCATCAGATCCCTGAGGTTAAGGACAGTGATGGTTCATTTTAGGTATCATTTTGTATGGGCTAAGGGATGCCCAGATAGCTGATAAAACATTATTTCTGAATGTGTCCATGAGGGCGTTTCTGGAAAAGATTAGCATTTGGTTAAGTAGACTGAGAAGAGATCTGCTCTCACCAAAGTCGGGTGGCATCATCCAATCACTTGGAGTACCTGAAATGAAACAAGAAGGCGAAAGAAGGGCAAATTTTCTCTCCTGGGGCTGGGATGCCCTATTCTTGGACTTTGGTGCTCCTTGCTCTTGAGCCTTTGGGATGGGAGTGATACCATCAGCTCCCCTGGTTCTCAGACCTTCAGACACAAACTGAGTTATACCACTGACTTTCCTATTTCTCCAGCTTACAGACAGCATAGTGTGGCACTTTTCAACCTCTCTGATATGAGCCAATTCCTATAACAAATCTTCTGTCTTTTATATATTCTATTGCTTGTTTCTCTGTAGAATCCTATCTTAACCCTCAATATGAATCCCACTTCAGATACCAATTTTAAGTCCAGGTTGTCACCTGTACTCCTGACCAACCAGCTATAAATTAGGGTTCCCATGACTCCTCAAGTTCAATAATTTCTAGAATGGCTGACAGAACTCAGGGAAATATTTACTTAAGTTTATTGATTTATTATAAAAGGATGCAACTCACAGCCACATGGAGGAGATGCATAAGGCACAGTAGGGGGAAGGGGCACAGAGTTTCTATGCCCTCTCTGTGTGCACCATCTTTCCAGCACCTTCATGTGTTCACCAACTCAGAAGTTTACCATATATCTTTGTTTAAGAGTGTGTATAGAGCTCACAGTAATTTCTTTTTTAAAATTGATTTTAGAGAGAGACATTGATTTGTTGTTCCACTTATTTATGCATTCATTGTTTGATTCTTGTATATGCTCTGTCCAGGGAGTGAATTTACAACCATGGCATATCAGGATGATGTTCTAACCAACTGAGCTGCCTGGCGAGGGCCTTCATAGAGCTTACTCTCTAGTCTTTCTTTCCCTTTTCTGGAGGTCTGTTGGCTACATAGGGGCCCTCCCCTAAATCAGTTTATTAGCATAAACTCAAAAGGGGCACATTCTGTATAACAAAAGCTACTCCTATCATTTATAAAATTCAAAAGATTTTAGGAGCCCTGTGCTAGAAACTGGTGACAAAGACCAAATATATGTTTTATACCACAGCTCATAAATTAGAGGCCCACATCAATGAGAGGGTGTGGAAGGAAAGACCAGAATGTTGATTGAAAATCTGTACAGAGTAGTTATACTTCTAGGTTTAGAATTTATCCTCAGGATATACTAGAATAATATTAGATAAATTAGAATCTAATATTATCCTTAGGACAAATAGCCAAGTGACTAGTGCAAGTGACTAGTGTCTAATCACTTCTGTGAAGTGGAAGGTTTAGTTGGTAGAAAGCTTGAATCAGAGGGGGCCCAGATTCAGGTCAAGCAAAAATCATTAAATGAGAAGTCTATATACTGAATAATGAGACTCAACCCAACCCCTTCCCACAGCTTTCATAACACTAGTAGCCAGTGTTGACCTAAGCTTGAACATATCAATAATTATATCACATGTAAATGATATAAGTACACCCAAGAAAGCAGATTTTAAAATGAACACACAAAAAAACCTGCATGAACCAACATGCGCTATATATGAGAAACTCATTTCACGTATCTAAGGATTACATGTTAAAGAATGGAAGGATACCCTTTGAAAACTGAAATAGCTGTACTGATATCAGACAAGGTAGACTTCAGAATAAAGAAAATGACCCAGGGATAAAGGAAACCATATCAACAAAGGAGTCAGCTCATTAAAAGGACATAAAAATTCTAATTGTTTATATACCTGACCATAGTGTTTCAAAATACATGAAGCAAAATCTGTTAGAAGTGAAAGAAGAAATTACAAATCCACCATTGTAGTTGGAGACTTCAGTACTCTCGGTACTAAGGTAGGAACAGGAAGTCAGCAAGGACATAGAAGATATAATATGGAAAATCTTAACCATATCAACTAGATTTGACATTTATAGAACACCCCACTCCAAAAGAAAATACACATTCTTTTCAAGTACTCAGGGAAGGTTCACTAAGATAGACTATATCCTGAGTCATAAGCCTTAACACATTTAAAAGAATTTTAGATAACACAAAGTATGTTCTTTAACCATAATGGTACTGCATTGGAAATCAATAGCTGAAAAACAAGAAAATCTCCAAACACTTGGAAATTAAACAGTACACTTTTTTTTTTTTAATTTTATTTATTTATTTTTTTATTTTTAGACAGAGAGGAAAGGAGAGAGAAATAGAGGGAGAGAAACATCAGTGTGTGGTTGCCTATCACGCACCTCCTACTGGGGACCTGGCCTGCAACCCAGGCATGTGCCCTGACTGGGGAATCGAACAGGCAACACTTTAGTTCTCAGGCTGACATTCAATCCACTGAGCTACACCAGCCAGGGCTAAACAGTGCACTTTTCAATAATCCATGGGTCAAAGAGAAAATCTCAAAGGAAATTAGAAAATACTTCGATGTAAAAAAAATAGTATATGAATATTTATGAGATGCAGATAAAGCAGTGCTAGAGGAGAATTTACAGCATTAAGATACTTATATAGGGTCTCAAATCAATGACCTAAGTTTTCATCTTAAGAAAACTAGAAAAAGAAAAGCCCTGACCCATGTGACTCAATTCGTTAGGCTTGTCCTGCAAAGCGAAAGGTGATTTGCAAAGCAAAGCGCTTGTTCAATTCCTGGTCAGAGCACACGCCTGGGTTGTGGGTTTGGTCCGCAGTCTGGGCACGTACGAGAGGCAACCAATTGATGTTTTTCTCTCACATCAATGTTTCTCTCCCTCTCTCTGTCCCTTCCCCTCTCTCTAAAAATAAATAAATAAAATCTTTTAAAAATATTTTTAAAAAGAAAACTAGAAAAAGAAGAGCAAAATAAGCCCAAAGCAAGCAGAAGGAAAGAAATGGTAAACATAAGAGCATAAAAATCAATTGAATGGAAAACAGAAAAATAGAGCAAATAATTCAAAAGTTACTTCTTTGAAACAGTAAAATTGATAAAGTTTTTAACAAGACTAAAAAATATATATATAAATATGGCACAATACCCAATAGCTACACTAAAATGGGTATATTAACTACAGACTTTATAGACATTAAAAGGTTAATAAGAGAATAATATTAACAGCTCTCCACACATAACAAGTTAGATGGCATGGCCCAATTCCTTGAAAACTGAAAACTACCAAAACTTACCCAAGATAAAAATAGAGAGGGAACAAACCCCAACTCACTTCATGGGGCCATCATTATCATGATACTAAAATCAGAGACACTACAAGGAAAGAAAACTACAGATTAATGTTCCTCAGGAACATAGAAAAATCTTCAAGAAAATATTTTAAAATTAAATCCAGTAATATAAAAAAAGAATAACACCCTTACCAAGTCAGGATTTATGCAAGCCTGTTTCAATATTAGAAAATTTATGTAATCTACCAGCTTAACCACTTAAAAAAAAAAAAGAAAACACGTGACTATATTAATTGATACAGAAAAAGAATTTGAAAAATTAAGTATCAATTTCACAATGAAAACAAAACACAAAACTCTCAGCAAACTAAGGATAGAAGGGACTTTCCTCAACATAATAAAAGCATCTGAAAGAATGTACAGCTAACATCATACTCAATGATGAAAGGCTGAACGCTTCTCCCTAAGATCAAAAACAAAGCAAAGCTATCTCACTACTCTAGTTCATCATCATACTAGAAGTCCTAGCCAGTGGAAGAAAGAAAAAGAAATAAAAGGCATAAAGATTGGAAAGGAAGAAATAAAACCTTCCCTATTTGCAGATGACATGATTGATTGTCTACAAAGAAAACTCCAAGGAATCTGAAAAAACAAACAAACCTAGAACTAATAAGTGAGTTTAGTAAGGTTGCAGGATACAAGAATGCAAGGTCAACACCCAAAAATCAAATGTATGTCTGTATAGTAAGAATAAATTGAAAAACAAAATCTTAAAAATAATGTTTACAATAGCCCTAAAAAATGAAATTCTTAAGTATAAATTTATCAAATATAATCTCTTTGTTCTGAAGTGGCAACTATTTTAATTTCTCTGAGTTCCCCTATGTCAATAGTTTTGGGATCATTGAATCTTTATGTTTTTATTTATATTGCATTTACATTTTTCATGTATATTTTATATCAATAAAGTCATCATATTAAGAGCTGCCCAATATTCTATCATATTTATATATTAGCATAATATAGAGAGAAAAATGTGAGTTTTTTAAACAAGCCTCAGTTTAAATTCTAGTTCCCCAAAAGCTAAGCATGATAGAGGCAGTTAACTTTTCTCAGCCTTGCTCATCAATAAAATACCAAATAATCAGGTGCGCAACAGAGTAGCTGTTAGTAATACCATAGTTTTAAGAATTGTTAGGATCTTGAATTTAGGATCTTGATCCTCAGGGTTTTACATTTCTTTTTCTTTTCTTTTCTTTTCTTTCTTATTTCTTTTTTCTTTTTCTTTTTTTCGATGTTCATCTATGGTGATTAAGCCTTAGGGAATTGACTTACAAGGACTGGCTTATAAATAAAAATGCCAGTTCATTAATAAACTGAGCAATATTTGTATTGGTTGCTTAGAATGCATTGTTCTTAGTATTTTGCTAAAAGCACACTTACTGATTCTTGCTTTCTGTCTTTCTATTTTGAACACTGTATTGTTCATTCCTCTTCAATTTGCATTGATCACGAGTGATATAACCTTGACCATAAAGTATTCTAGAATCCTATTGGCAGGAGTTCATGTAAGAGGCATGAGAGCTAGAGGAAAATTCACCCAATAGGTATAACCTCCAAGAAGGGGCTATCAGTCTAAAAAGAAAATTCCAATAGAATCAGTGAATATGATTCCCATCTGAGGGACTGGGGTAGTATAACAGAAGGGGTTTAGAGACAGACAGCTTTTAAGTTCAGCAGCAGGGCAAAAACAGTGACAAGGAAATCCATTTGGTGACTTAGGAAGAAGCCAGTCACTGAAAGACAGCGTGGGAGGAGGGGGAGCAAATCTGCAGGGAAAGCATTGTCAAGATTTACAAGGCTAGGGTTCAAGGTCAGGTTCCAGTCCCAGCAGGGAGTTGAATTTGGAAACCAATAATGAGGACTGAAGTTCAGTCAGACAGACTGGCCACACCTTGAGGGAATGCTCCAGACTCGTTTATATATATGTCCAGTGTTAACTGCCAGCATGAAAGGAAGGACTGTTCAAAATCCCTCCCACTTGAGTAGAGACAGAAAGCATTTCACCTCAAAAATCAGCCCAAGGTCTTGGGGAGGTTTTTAGTCATAAAATATGCCATAAACAAGAAATGCCTCCATAATATTAATGTTATTTATAATCCAATTGTAATGTAGAATTGTGTTAGAGATTTCTTGTTGAAAATCCATACCATCTGCATCAGTCAGGATTCAGGAAACATATGGTACCATCAAACTGAGTGATTAAGGTTAGTTTAATAAAGGGGTTATTTATAAAGGCAAGGCTTAGAAAAAATAAGGAAGGAGGTTGTAGTACTCCATGGATGGTAACAGCAGAGAGCTATTTTCAGCCTTAAGCTAGAAAGGGCAATTGGAAGGAATAGTCACCAAACCTTTGAGGGTGGCCTATGTTATGAGGGCCACAGGACAGGAGTGGTAATTTTAGCAGAGGGGAACAGCCAACCTATGGCTCTGTGGCAGGGACGGAGCCAGGGAAACAAACATTCCTTCCTCACTCTCTTACCAATTCCCTTTCAGTACCAGCCCCACTCCACATTCTCTGAACACGACTAGAAGTCAGAGGGCAAGGGAGGTCAGTGATGCAGTCCACATATGTCAGTCTCTTGGGGCACAAAATAAGTTAGAGAATGAATCAAAAGGGAAAAATCGACAATCTATGGTGTGTAGATTCTCATTAAATCTAATCAGAGTGTTACTTTCCAGGCCTTGGTATTTTGGCTTTTTCATCCTTTTTTGCCTCTGTCATTACATCTTGGATTTTAGGCTTACCTTTCTTTTGGGTGTATGGTCCTCTGTCCACTAAACTCATACCCCCTGTAGAAGAGTCAAAAGGTAATCACATTTGCACCTCTGAGCTGTCACTTGGTTCAGTCAAAGCCACAGCTGCCCCAGAAAAGGAAATTTGGCTTGTAGAGTGGGACAAAGCCTATAACTGGAGGTCCTCCTCCTCCTTTAAGCATGGTTGCCAGTAATTTAGGTGAGGTATAGGCAGTCCTATAAAGGCCTGTGATGAAACAGAATCGTAGCTCTGGAAGGCAGTTGGAGAAAGTGACTGAGTAAGTAGCAAATCTATCTGAGGAGGTGATTATCACTCAGCCTTATTCTGTCCAACTAGGTGGAGACTTCATTCAAATTTCCAATGGAGCCTAACTGTCAGGGAATGATTAAAACTGGCCAAATGGAAGGAATACTCACAACTGGCAGCTTTCTGCTGCGTTTTTGACCTTTACTTCTTGCTTTTTTGGTTTTGCCCCTGGTATAGTAAGTGATGTGGTCCTTTTTTGCAAGATGAATTTTGGTGTAGAGAATTGGTCTATAAAGAATAAGCTAAGTGTGTTACTAATACATTTAAATTGTCTTCTACCAATGCATTCTTTCATTAACATTAAAGCCCAATAGTTGTTATGATTGTGAAGCAAGTAATATAAATGTGATTTAACTTCTTTATAGCCTATGTGCACATTTTCAATGAACAGGATGTAAAGCTTTTGTAATTATTTTCCTTTTTTTAATGTTATATTTGTTCCGTTATATTTATTGAAATGTAAACATAAAAGTCAACAGTTGATGATGAATGAAAATTTTAAGAAAATTCTGAGCTGTGTCTGATATCTCTTGAACATGTTGAATTGTTGGGATAGATTTCTGAGAATTTCGATGTATAAAGAATAGATTTATATTCCAAAGTTAGTTTAGAAAAAGGTAATCTTTAAGGTACAGTATTTCTAGTGATTTTAAGTTCCTCGGTAGATTTTCACAGAGCTTAAGAGAAGAATACATTTCTCAAATCATAAAGATTTACAGAACTATTGAGTGAAAAAAAATTTTTTAAGATTTTATTTATTTATTTTTAGAGAGGAGAAAGGAGGGAGGGAGAGAAACATCAATGTGTAGTTGCCTCTTGCATGCCCCCTACTGGGGACCTGACCTGCAACCCAGGCATGTCCCCTAGTCTGGGAATCAAACCGGCAACTCTTTCATTGGCAGGCCAGCACACAATCCACTGAGCCACACCCAACCAGGGCCATTTTAATCTTTTAGTTTCTACACATGTATTTTAAACTAACTGTCCCTATTTGATTAGTCATGTTTGTAATCAAAAGTGTTCAACAGCTCATTGATAGATAACAGATTTAGAACTAGCAGGCTTGAAAAATGGTATATTTGAGAGATGCAGTGGGTTTCAAATATGTCCACAAATTTTTGAAGTTCTTTTCTTTAAGAGGTTGAGACTAATTCTCCTCCTTTGAGTGTAGACTGGATTTAGTGACTCACTTCTGGAAAATAGAATAAGGCAGAAGTGACGGTACCCCACTTCTAAGACTAGCTAATAAAAGGCATGGGACTTCCTTCTTCCTTGCTTTCCTGAGTCACTTGCTCTGGGGGAACCGAGCTGCCACATTGTTGCTAGACAACAAATTGAGACTAGAATGATATTCAGAAGAAATTATTTTATCTATAGATCAAAAAACAGCAACACCATCCTTTCCAAGCCAAGCATTTAATTTGTTTTTCTTTTCTGCACTAGCAAAGAAGCAAATGGGTATTCGATTTGCTGATATTTATGTATGATTTAAGAAATATTCAAACTTTTTATATTGTCTCTGCATATTAATGAAAATCTTTAAAACTAATAGCAGATATTATCATTTTTAAAAGCATTAAGTATTGTGTCTTTACTTAGGCAATTTTAAATTATAGTTTCCCTGTGCACTCAAATATTTAGCACAAATAGCTCCATGGAGATTAGAAAATGCAGTTCAAACACAATTCAATTCCTTTCTTCTCCAGTGTGTGTGATCTGTTTCCATGGAAAGTTCATGTTGACTGGGGACTGTAAAAATACTATATGCAAACATATCTCAGAAGCAAACCTTTTTGGAGAATAATCACAATTTAATTTGAGTCACTCCATTAAAATTAGTCAAATAATAGAAAAGAAGACTGTATTTTTCTTTAGCAGAGACCATTCTGCAATTTCCCTTAGCTCAATATGTTAGTCTAATAGAGATTATAGGGACTTTAATTTGCCTTTTTGTGAGAGTAAAATTAAATCTTAATGATTTAGGTAAATTTATTCATTCAAAAAATATCAAGAACTTAATATGAGCAAGGTATTGTTGGAGTGCTGAAAGGAATAGAAAGGTGAGTACCAACACAATAATGGTGTGAAATGGGATTACAGTAAAGCTGACAGTGTGCTCTGGGAGTACAGAAGAGGGAAAGTATGTTTCTGGCTGGAAAGAACAAGGACATCTTCTTGGAGGAAATGGCAATTGTACTGGGTCTTGAACAAAGAGAAAGTGAGGAGTGGGTCTTCCTGGTGTGGGATATCATCTGAGTAAAGGCCCAGAGGTGAGAAAGAAGGGGATATTTGGGGAATGATAAGATGTTTATCTTGATGAGATATAAGGGAGACCAGTTGGGGGAGAGAAAATGAAAAGGTAGGCTGTGGCTAGGTTTTGTAGGGCCTTGGATGCCATGCAAATCTGAATGCTATGCTCAACAGCAGTAGTGTTTAGTTAGGCAATAATCATCTAGACTGTTGACAGTTGAATATTGGGTGATGAGAAAGTAAGGGAAGGGAATAACTGAAAGGAGTCAGAAAGTAGCAAAGTAGCTTGAAGAGCTAGCAGGCTTGAAAAATGTATGTTTGAGAGATGTGGTGGGTTTCAAATATGTTCACAAATTTTTGAAGTTCTTTTCTTTAAGAGGTCGAGACTAATTCTCCTCCTTTGAGTGTAGACTGGATTTAGTGACTCACTTCTGGCAAATAGAATAAGGCAGAAGTGACGGTACCCCACTTCTAAGACTAGCTAATAAAAGGCATGGGACTTCCTTCTTCCTTGCTTTCCTGAGTCACTTGCTCCGGGGGAACCCAACTGCCACATTGTGAGGATACTCAACCTTGGAAGTGGATTCTTCAGCCCTAAGTCAAGCTCTGAATGACATTTTTATGGTTGTGTCATGAGACCCAGAACCACAACAACCATAAACTAAGTTGATCTTATATATTCTCCAGAAACTGAGAGATAAGTTTTTGTCATTTTAACCTTCTATTTTGAGGTAATTTGTTATGTAGTAATAACTAATGCAGGAGGTGTGGGAATAGGATAGTTGTAAATGTGTTTGGGAGCTAAGAAGAAGTAACCAATGGAGGGGAAAATCAGTTAGGACAAATTCTAGAGGAAGTTTGTAGGGCTCATCAGAAAAAGGTAGAGAAGTTACTTTTGGAAAGGAAGAATGAGGATCAGAAAAAACATTTCAGATTGGAAGGATAGAAGGTAAAATTAAGCCTGAAGCAAAGGAGGTCATGTCAACTGCTGGGATGAAGGAACCTCTGGGATCAAGAGCTCCAGGAGAGTAGGCAAAATTGGAAGAATTGTGAGATATCACATAGAGAATCAGGTAAAGCAAAGAACATAATTCTCTCCAGCTATGCTTAGCATCCTGGGAGAATAAGCTGAGAAAGCAGACAGTGGAATTTATTCAGGATTGGAGATTGATGAGGCTCAATCTTATCAATCTCTTGATGAGAGATCAAGTGGGCAAAGGATTCTGAGATGCTGATGTAATTAAAGTGTCTGGGCATGAAGTCTAGACTGGATACAAGGGCACATAAAACTATAAAGGGGTTAATGAACTGAGAATATGAAAGTGTGAGTCTTCTATGGCAAATATAATCTGTACCATACATTTCACATTTTATTTTCTTTTTTAATTTTAAGAGTGTATTTATTAAAGCTGGGGACAGTGAAACCAGGAAGGACTTAGGACAGAAGATGCTCTCTTTGGAGAGAGCCTAGTGGGGCTGCTTTGGCTCACTGGAAAGTCAGAGAATAGGGAGCCTTGGAGACAGGTTTAGGGGGTTAGCCCCAGATGAGTGGCTGCTGCCCATCACTCCCCTGGTGGCAAGTCTCGTGGATTCCTTTTAAGTTTAGGAGGTATACTCCTGTTGGGGAAGAAGAGGAGGAAGGGAAAGGTGGAGTAGTGCTCAAGGGAGAGTGCACCCTCACATTGTATTCTATACTACCTTAAATTATCATGTAATTTTTGGGGAGTATGCCTAGTTGCCCTGGTCAGATCGTAAACTTAGGGTAATAACCATAGTTTATACATTTTGTACCCCCTTAGCAACTAGGACTCATATATTTGTTGAGTCAATGGATAAAATCATTCTAGCATTCTGTGTTTTCTACTGAGTTTTTTCTTCCTTCACAATAAGCATCTGATTGAGGCTAAAGTTCTCCTCTTTTCAGATAGTTGAGTGTTTTCTATCCTTGTCTCTAAGAGCCAGGATTTCTAGATGCTTTTAAGAAGCATTCTATAATTATGAAAAGAAGGACGATACCTGGTTGGCTAAAAAATAATAAGCATAATTATGCCTATGTGAAACAACCTTGAAATAAACCTTGGATGGTTTCTCTTCAATCTGACAAAAATCAGAATAAAAATAAAAACGTTTAGGGGCTACAAAGAGACTAACATTCTCCTAGAAAATCAGGCAAAGCAGACGCCGCTCTTCAGAAGAATCTCTCAGAAGCTTAGATCTGGAATGAGAGCTCTGAGAGGAGCGCCTGGTTTTCCAAGATTACCAGAACAAATGGCTTCTTAGCCTAAGTGGATGGACATCTGTTTATTCTTTTCCTGGTGCACTCTTCTTTCATGTTTTCCGAGGAACAACAGGCTTGTTCAAATCTGATAAAACTATTAAGAAAAAATTGAAAATAGGCTCTAAACCACTGAAGAGTCACTGATTGCAGTGATATATAGGTGGTTCTTCAAATT
Source organism: Mormoops blainvillei (assembly GCA_004026545.1). Taxonomy (NCBI): domain Eukaryota; kingdom Metazoa; phylum Chordata; class Mammalia; order Chiroptera; family Mormoopidae; genus Mormoops; species Mormoops blainvillei. Next base: position 58,708 of record PVJD01007600.1, on the reverse strand, counting down.
TTTACCACCTGCTATTGTATGTACTTTACAGTCACACCCAACCCACCTTCCTGTCAGTCCAGGTTTTTACATATCAGTTAATGAGTTAATATCATGAAATATTACATGGTGATACAACCAAGAGTTTCAGTTCAGTTTTGACAGTCATTACCTTGTTGATGAGTTTGTTTCTATAATTATCTTAATATTTTATTACATTTTGCCCTTCTCATTAAAATAAAGGGAAACAAAGATGAAAGTGCTGATCTCAGTGATGACAAGTTTAGGTCCCATACACTTAATGCAATTAAGACAAAGATGAAAATCATTCAACCATCTAAAAGGAACAGGAATTAACCATAATCAGATGCTCATTGTAAAGAAAAAGAAACCAATGAAAGAACATATATGAAGTGCTAGTACTAAATTACTGAAAATCGTGTCTGAAACTGAGGTGTAATTAGGGATTTTATAATAATTCTAAGTCTTGTATCATGTTTGTTCTACTTTCAGCTAGTCAAATATATTTGAAAACACATTATGTTCGAAAAAGATAAACTGCTTCTATTGGACTCCGGGAGTCTACATGTGCTCTGGGAGGCCATGTGGAGGTGCCACAGAAGCCAAGGTCAGGGCCAACAGCTAGAACAGTAGGCCTCCCACCGCTGTATCAGCTTTGGCCAAAATGAAGTTCCTTTTCTGCTTCACATTCTGGATTCTGAAAAGGGTTTGTTTCAAAGAAAAACGTGCCGTGTAACAAAAGTCTGAAAATCACTGCCTTACTCTGATACAGTGTTTATACAAGAATATATAGTGGTTCAGTCTTATGAAGGGACTATTTGGCAATATCTGTTAAAATATAAATATTTGTACTGTTTCACTAAGTAATTTCCCTTTACCAATTGATCTTATACAAATAATCATTCAAGGGCACAAAGATATATGTATAGGATATTTATTGTGGCATTGTTCTTAACAGCAGAAGACTGAAAACAATGCAGACACCTATAAATATGGAATTGGTTAGAATAATGATACTCATATATTGGGATATTACACCATCTTTTAAAATAATGAGATGGAAAAATGTCGAAGTATATTGTTAAGTGGAAAAATCAAATTATAAAACAGAATGATTCCATTAGTGGGTCAAATAAGTTAATAAATAAAAGAAAACCATTGTTTTTGATGTATGCAAATAGATAACTGTTACTTCTTTAAATTATTACTAAAATTCATAGGTTTTATTGTTTTAGTTTATATATCGGATGGTATGATATTTTTATTTATATAGATTATCTTTATTCAACTTTGTAGTTTTTCTTAATTGCTCTATCCGAATGTCTAATTTCTTGTTCTGAAAAGTAATCAATTAAACTTATAGTATGATATGTTTTAGAAAGTAAAAACAATAACTTGTAAAGATTTTATATAATTTTACATGTTAAAAAGATAATCAGCAATGACTTAGACTTACAGAATTTAGTGACATAGCGTGACAAAAAAATAAGTTTGAGCCCTTGAGCCCTCTCAAGCACAATAACTTTCTCATGTTCAAGAGAATTATCATTTTTGCATGTTAGTGCAATAGGGATTTCCATAATTTAACCTCGGAGAGCTATTCTCTCTTGTTTTTTAGTCATTAGTTGGCTAGGCCAATGACAAAAAGATTTGTTTATAACAAACATGTCACAAGGAGCTGTGAAATCATGACAGCTAGCGTTGTATGATTGATAAGGTCTTTTACGCTCTTATTCTAAAGTATAAAAGGCTACAAGTGGATGTCACAATGGAGAACCTCGTTTCCTCCAGTTGATCTCAGCTTCAGTACCTCCAACAAATCCATGGAAAAGGAGGTATTCAGCAAACTGAATATTCCTATAGACATGTGAGGCAGAAAATGTCAGGGAAAATTTTACAAATCATTTAAACCAGTAGTACCTAGATAAGAACACAGAAATGAAAATTATAGATTTCTTAAGTCTCATACCGAATCCTAACAGTGCTTTTTAAGCACTTTAAAGACATTCCACTAGAACACATGATGGTTTTACTTCCCATCTTCTAATTAGAAAGGTTGCTGCCTCACATTATATATTGATGATTCCCTGAGAGATTACAGTCATGAGACCAAGGAAAGAACAAGAAATGCTCATCATCTAGAAGGCAATTTACAGCATATATATTAAAGCAACTTAAAGCATGTGCAAGAAAGCTCAGAAAAATTCACCATGTTATAGACAAAGGAACAGGTTTTACTAGGAAACTTATATGCCATGAAGGCACAGGGGACACACAGTGGGGCCAGGGTGCTCTGTTGGACATGTCATAAATGAGCATTCCAGAGAAGGGACATCCTCTCCCCTTTCGCTTTCTCTTTTTCAAGACCAAAGTTGTGAACATCCTTGTGGATGGAGTCCACACAGACTGCTTTGAATCAAGGTGTCTGGGTTTACATGTCAACTGTCAGGAGTTATCTGAGGGAACCAGATGCCTGTATCTGGACTCCTTGGGTGTTCATGGGATGCTTGCAGCCCCTCCTAAAGAGAGGGAGAAAGCCACCTGTGCCATGGGAAGCAGAATTTGGAAGAAATAAGGAGGCTGTTGGCCACAGCAAATTCATTGTTCAGATAATGAGTAGAGTAACTGCTAGGGTTACCTACAGATTATCCTGTCTGGCACTCATTAGTAGCATCATCCTGTTTATATAATTTTTTTTTATATAAAATGTAGGGTTCTATTTTTATTGAAATTTTAAGATGCCTGCTTCTGTCATAATTGTTTGCAATTCTTAGAGCCTATTGTAGACTTTCCATTTTATGTCACTTAACCAAAATTTAGGTATTTTAAAAAGTTGGTATTTTATTAAGAATTTTAAATATTCGGTACCATTCTGGTTTTGGCTAGAGTAGTTGTCTTTGGGTTACTCATTGCCATCTGCTGGAGAAGAGAAAAAGTGCAGTTAAACACTTCATTCGGGTAACAGACATATGTTACCCCTTTGCAGCCATGGATATCCTATCATTTCCTCAAAGTAGGTGTTCCTTATTGCCTCAGGTGAAGGCAGAGGAATGTGTGTGTTGGGGACTCCAGTGAAGTAGGTTCTCTGACTTTTCCATTCCTGAGTTGCATCCTGTAACCTGAATCCATCTCTTCACCCCAGGGGATGGAAAATGTGGGAGTGTACAACACCCTGAGTCATGATAACAGGTTAGTTCACCTACTGGTTCTGAGCTGGGATGGCAGCACGTGAATTTATCTACTGGTTCTTAGAGCCAAGAGAAGTGCCTGTGGTGATAATACTGACTGCTTCAATCCCTGTTGGGAGCAGAGTAGCTTGGATATGTCTCTATATTCTGTGGACGTGTTAGGTTCACTTACTTAGGCTAATGTTATATAACCTAAGGAATAAAAATGACAGAAAGTTATTTTCAAACCTGTTTTCATAGAGATAACATTAGGTTTATAAGAAAGAGATTTGAAAACCATAGACCACTAAACTGTTTCACAGCTCCATGAAAGTATTTAAATTTACTTTTTGTCTTAATGTTACGGAGAAATTATTTTTCAATCTGTCAACTTCCTCACTGAGCTCCAGTTCAGGTACCGATGTTGTCCCCTGGACCTCTCTCACCCGTCCTCCTGACAGGTCACTGCCTCCAGTCTCACCAATCTCCAATCCTGTCTCTCACTGCAACTAGAGTGATCATTATAAAATGCTTGCCCTTCTTTAAAATCTTTCAATAGTTTTTAAAGTCCAGATTCTTTAATAAGATCAGGGGACACTCAGGAGCAGGATGGGCCTCTTCTTTGAAATTTTTTTAAAATCCTCACCCAAGGGTATGTTTATTGATTTTATGGAGAGAGGGAGGAGGAAAGAAGGGGGAGGAGAGAGAGAGAAAAGAAGAGAAACATCAGTTGGTTGTCTCCCATAAGGGTCCTGACCAAGGATGGAACCTGCAGCCTAGGTATGGCCCTGATCAGGGATCAAACCCGCAACCTTTTGGTTTACAAAATGACGCTTCAACCAACTTAGCCATCTGGACAGCACATGCTGTCTTCTTTTAAACCTTCCCTGTTAGTCTCCATTCTTGTCATTTCAAACCATCTCCATTTCCAAAGCACTATTCTTTCTCTCCCTTCTGGGACTTCCCACACACACATACACACAGCAGTCTCTGAGCAGCTGACTTTTACCGATTCTTTAGGCCTTAGCTTCCTTCCACAAGGGGTGCCTGGAGTCCTGGAGGCTAGTGGGGCTCTGCTATATCTCCACGCCCTCTGCCAGCTTCAGCAGAGCACCATCACACTATCTGTGAGAAGTCATGTCCTTGCCACCATCCCCTTTATACTGCATGCTTCCTGAGGGTAGGGACTGGGTCTTGTTTATTTTCATATCTCCCAGTGACTAGTACTGTGCCTGGAGAATAGTAGGTGTTCAATAAATGTTGCATGAATAAACGAAATAGTATACTTGAAGTATATTTTTAAAATATGCATGCTGTCAGTTTTATAGACTAAATCAGAATAAAAGTTTCTCTTTCTATAAAACTAGGTTTTCTGATAAGAGAAATTCACATTTACTTTCACGATTTTATTTTTAAAAATACTAACACAAGAAATAAAATTAGCCCTGGCTGGTGTGGCTCAGTGGATCGAGTGCTGACCTGCAAACCAAAGGGTCGCAGGTTCGATTCCCAGTCAGGGCACACGCCTGGGCTGTGGGCCAGGTCTCCAGTAGGGAGCACATAAGAGGCAACCACACGTTGAAGTTTCTCTCCCTCCCCTCCCCTCTTTCTAAAAATAAATAAACAAGTACATAAATCTTAAAATAAATAAATAAATAATTTAAAAAAGAGAAATAAAATTAAAATATCCCCCTGAATCCACAATAAGTGAGATAAGATTCATAAGAATCATTCAAATTATTCTTAGACCTGACTTTCTCAATAGAATGCATTACTTAATAATGAGGCTTTTTTATATGAGTAAAATACTATTTTTTAAAAAAACAATTTATTTAATTTTGGAGAGAGGGGAAAGGAGGGAGAAAGAGAGGGAGAGAAACATCAGTGTGTGGTTGCCTCTTATGTGCTGCCAACTGGGGATCTGGCCCACAACCCAGGCATGTGCCATGACTGGGAATTGAACCAGCGATCCTTTGGTTCGCAGGCCGGCACTCAATCCATCGAGCCACACTAGCCAGGGCTCAGTAAATATTTTTGAATGATATGTGCTAGCCACTCTTCTAGATTGCAGGATAAAGTAATGTACAAAATGATGTCTCTGACATTGTGGAGTTTACATTCTAATGGAAAAGAGACAATAAATAAGCACATAAATATATTATATAATGCCTATTAATGATAAATTTATGATGCAGAGTTCAGAAAACTGCTTATAAGGATGCTCAATGAACTTGGGGAAGAGTAGATGAACTTAGTGATAGTTTCAACAAAGGGATAGGAAACATAAAAATATAGAATATATTAAAAAGAACCAGTCAATAATAAAGAATACATTAACCGAAATACAAAATACATTATAGGGAATCAACAGTGGAACAGATGAAACAGAGGATAAAATCAGAAATTTGGAAGGAAGCAAAAAAACACCTAATCAAAAGAGTAAAGAGGAAAAAGAATCCAAAAAAATGAGGATTACTTAAAGAACATCTACGGCAACTTAAAGTGTACCAACATTTGCATCAATGCAGTGCTGAAGGAGAAGAGAGAGAGCAAGAAATTGAAAACCCATTAGAAAAAATAATGACAAAGAAATTTCCTAGCCTGGTGAAAGAAATAGGCATATAAATCCAGGAAGCACAGGGAGTCCAAAACAATATAGACCCAAAGAGGCCCACACTAAAACACATCATAATTAAAATGCCAAAATTAGAGACAATAAGAGAATCTTTAAAGCAGCAAGAAAAAAGCAGTTGGTTACCTGCAAGGGAGCTCCCAAGAGAATGTGAGCTGATTTTTCAACAGACACTTTGCAGGGCAGAAGGGATTGGCATAAAATATTCAAAGTGATGAAAAGCAAGAACCTACAACTGCGATTACTCTACCTTGCAAAGCTATCATTTAGAATTGAAGGACAGTAAAGAGCTTCCCAGACAAGAAATACCTAAAGGAGTTCATCACTAAACCAGTATTAGAGGAAATGTTAAAGGGTCTTCTTTAAGAAGAAGAAGGAGGAGGAGAAGGAGGAGAAAAAGAAGAAAAAGAGGAGAAAGGGGGAGGAGGAGGGGGGTGGGAAGGAGAGAAAGATAAAAAATATGAATGATAAAATGACAGTAAATACATATCTATCAATAATTACTTTAAATGCAAATGGATTAAATGCTCCAATCAAAAGACATAGAGTGGCTGAAGGTATAACAAACAAGACCCTTTCTTATTCTGTCTATAAAAGACTCACTTTGGATCTAAAGACACACATAGACTGAAAGTAAAGGAATGGAAAAAGGTACTGCATGAAAATGGAAATTTAAAAAAATCTGGGGTAACAATATTTATACCAGACAAAATGGACCTTAAAAGCTAGACTTCCAGTCAAGATGCAGGCATAGGTAGTCATGCTTCACCTCTTTGTGCAGCCACAGAAAGAATTACAACTAAGTCTCAAAACAAATAACACCCAGAACCGTCAGAAAATCGAACTGTATGCAAGTCCCACAACCAAGGATTTAAAGAAGCCGCAATCATCCAGATAGGTAGGAGGGATGGAGATGTGGAGATGGGGCAGAGAGCAAAGGAGATACTGTGTGGCACGGAGAGGTGGTGGTGGTGGTGGAACGGGCACCAGTGGTCCCATATTCATGTGTAGTGGATAAAAATCAGGAGGGATACCTTGGGAGTGCGTGATTCCAGCCCCAGGCCAGACTGCACAGCCCAGGGTTCCAGCACTGGGAAGATAAATTCCCATAACTTCTGGTTGTAAAAACTAGTGAGAGTTGGGGCAGCAGAAGAAATGCTGGATTTTCAGGAAACTTCACTTAAAGGGCAAGCACAGTCTTAAAACGTACACAAGCCCACCCACTCTGGGATTCAACACCAGGGCAACAGCTGGAAGAGCACAAATTTCATACAGGGAGTGGGTGAAGTAATTGGAAACAGGACGAGTGCTGGGCAACCCCCAGAAGCCTGGCAGTGGCACAATCCCTTCCCTGAGCTCTACTCCGCATACAGAGCCACAAAGCAGTGAAGCGGCTTGCACCACCCTGGTGAAGCTCTGCCCCACACAATTTACAAGTGCCTTTTACAGAGAGTCAAAGGCTGCCAAATTGAGGAGACAAAGAAATATGGCCCAAACAAAAGAACAGAACAAAACCCCAGAAAAAGAATGAAACAAACCAGAGATAGCCAGCCTATCAGATGGAGAGTTCAAAATACCGGTGATCAGGATGCTCACTGAGTATAGCAACAACATAAAGGAAGAAATGAGGTTACACTATGTGAAATAAAGAAAAATGTACAGGGAACCAACAGTGAAGGGAGGGAAACTGGGACTCAAATCAACAATTTGGAACATAAGAAGAAATTAACATTCAACCAGAACAGAAAGAAGAAACAGAATTCAAAAAAATGAGGACAGTATAGGAAGACTCTGGGACATCTCCAAACATGACAACATCCAAATCATAGGGATACCAGAGGAGAAGAGGAACAGCAAGAAAGTGAAAATGTATTTGAAAAAATAATGAAAGAAAATTTCCCCGAATTTGGTGAAGGAAATAGACACACAAGAAGCACAGATAGTCCCAAACAAGTTGAACCCAAAGTGGACCACACCAAGACACATCATAATTAAATTGCCAAAGGTTAAAGATAAAAAATCTTAAAAGCAGTTAAGAGAAAAGCAGTTACCTACAAAGGAGTACCCATAATACTATAAGCTGATTTCTCAAAAAACTGCAGGCAAGAAGGGACTGGAAAGAAGTATTCAAAGCAATGAAAAGCAAGCACCTACAACCTAGATTAGTCTATCTACCAAAGCTGTCATTTAGAATGGAAGGGCAGATAAAGTGCTTTCCAGACAAGGTAAAGCTAAAGGAGTTCATCATCACCAAGGCATTATTACATGAAATGTTAAAAGGTGTTATTTAAGAAAAAGAAGATCAAAGCTATGAACATTAAAATGGCAACACATTCACAACTATCAACAACTGAATCTAAAAAAAAAAAAAAGCAAACTAAGCACACAACCAGTACAGGAACAGAATCATAGGTATGGAGATTATTTGGAGGGTTATCAGCTGGGAGGGGGAAGAGGGAGTAGGGGAGAAAAAGCACAGGGATTAAGAAGCATAATTGGAAGGTACAAAATAGACAGGGGGATGTTAAGAATGATATAGGAAATGGGGAAGCCAAAGAACCTATATACGTGACCCATGGACATGGACTAAGTTGGGTGGGGGCAGATTGCTGCAAGGAAGGGATATTGGGCAGAGGGGGACAAAGAGGGAAAAATTGGGACAACTGTAGTAACATAATAAAATATACTTAGAATAAATAAATAAAAGTAAAAAAACAAAACAAAAACAAAGGCTCTAACAAGTGGCAAAGGAGGACCCCACAATTCCACTTCTGGGTGTTTATTTGAAGAAAGCCAAAACCCTACATTGAAAAGACATATACACCCATATGTTAATTGCAGCATTATTTATAGTAGCCAAGAAATGGAAGCAACCTAAGTGTCCATTAACAGATGAATGGTGAAAGAAGAAGGGGTGCATATATACAAGGGAATATAACTCAGCCATTAAAAAATAGAAATCTTGCCATCCACAGCATTGATGGATTTAAAGTATCGTGCTGAGTGAAATAAGTCAGAATAAAGAAATGCCATATGGTTTCACTTATATGTGGAATCTAAAAAACAAAATAAATGAATAAGCACACCAGAAACAGACTCATATATACAGAGAACATTTGATAGTTGCCAGATGGGAAGGAGGTTGGGGGAATGTATGAAAAAGGGGATGGGATTAATAAGTACAAATTGATAGTTACAGAATAGTCATGGGGATATAACATACAAATAGGGAATATAGCCAATAATACTGTAATAACTATGTATGGCATCAGATGGGTACAAGATTTACTGGAGTGATCATTTCATAAGTTCTATAAATGACTAATCACTAGGCCATACACCTGTAACTAATACAATATTGCACATCAACTATAATTGAAAAATTAAAAAGTATTTTAAAAAAAGAAAAAGGGGGGTTTCACATATCCTTTTCCTCACCTTTTTCTTCTTCAAAGATCTAATTTGTTAGTGTGTTATTTAGTTTTATAGATGGATGGATGGTGAGTTCAGGTTGTCTTTGCTAGCAAGAGTGGAGCTTAGACTTAGGCTGTTAGTGGTATTGTCTTTAAATGAATAGTGTTGTTTCTCATGACACATGAAAGGTACATGAAAGATTCTGCTCAGCCATGCTTGGTTGCTTTGTTTAGGGACTATTTGGGGAGACATGAAGTAGAAAAGATTTGCTCCATGGGGTAATTTGTTTGCAGAATTCATTGTAAATAGGACATTTGGTTATTTGCAAAGGTGTAAAAATGACTTCCTTTATATGGAAAACACTACTATGCAGATTTTTTTCTGTGTCTAGGCTGTTCACATCATCCTATTATTTCCATTATGCAGTGCATTTATTAAAAGTTCTAATGAGGCAATTTTATCATCTTCCCAGACTATTAATGGCAGTCCTGATCGGGGTTAATATCTGTTTCTAAGAATCTGACATTTCTGCTTTAGTTGATATATATATTCCTTTTTCAAAAATTATTTTTTATAAAATTGTGTTCCAAGGTCAATTAGACTTAAGAGAAAAATGGACCTGGTGCAGATTGCTAAAATTTGACACAATATTGCAACCACAACACTAACAAAAACAATAATAATGCTTATAAAAATATTAGCACATTCAATCAGCACCTGTCAGTTTTTGCAGTACCAATCCCAGAGGCTCACACTACCTCCTTTGAGATGCAGATACATAACGGAATTAGAAAGAATCTTCACTGGAGGAAAAAGTGTTTCCTGGAATTAAATAATCATATATATGTCCAGCTTCTTCAGCTGCCTTTCAGCCACTTTTTGCCAGATAGCTTAACATTGAAGAGAGATTGGTGGTTCTTGAAGCCACTAAATTGCTACTACTTGCACTAAACGAAGGTATTTCTGAGGGATTTTCAGTTTTTTCCCTTAAGATCTTCATATTTTGCTTCAAAATATTAACATGCTGTGAAAAATAGCATATAAACCAATGGGACTTTCATGTTATACCGTCCTCATTCCACTATATGCTAGTTGCATATCAGCTATTTTCTTTCTTCTTAAAAAAGATAAACATGTTATTTATTTTTGAGAGAGAGCATAAGGAAAGGAGAAAATAGAAGGAGAGAAACACTGATGTGAGAGAAACATCTATTGGTTGCCTTTCGCACGCTCCTAACAGGGACCTGGCCTGCAACCCAGGCATGAGCCCTGACAGGGAATCAAGCCACCTACCTTTTGGTTTGCAGGCCAGTGCTCAATCCACTGAGCCACACCAGCCTCAGCTAACTATTTTCACAGAAATATATCATAAAACAATGAATTGTATTCAGTAGGTTAAGCAGGGAAGGATTTTGTATAGTAAAGGTTCTATATTTGGGCTTCTTTTTGGTGTTAAAGAATGAAAAAAATGGGAATGCTGAATGTGTCAGTCAGGCATAGCATCTGAGTGCATGTAAAACAGAAACCCAACTACAAGAGCTTTATCAAATAGGTATTTGTTTTTCACAAGAGTTGAAAGGCGGGCAGCCCAGTCTACTGCAGATGCTCAAAAGTCAACAAGGGCCCAGGTTTCTCCTAGCTCCCTGGTTCTCATCCTCAGGATACTTCTTTCATCTTTATGCTGGCGAGATGGCTTCTCCACTGTCAAGCATTATGTGCATGAGTTAGGCAGGAAGAGGAGGAGGACAATGTTCCCAGAATCCCCATCAGGCCACTGTTTATAAAATTGAGAATTGTCCAGAACCATGTTATGTAGAACCTATAACCAAAAGAGAGGCCGAGAGGTCAATATTTTAACTGGGTACTCTGTACCCATAATATAATTAGATTTTGTAAGTAAAAGCAATTGGGCAAGCCACTTGCAGTGCCTGCCACACTGGCATAATATGTCCCTTAAGGATGCTAATTATAAATCTAAAATTTATTGAACTCTAGAATTTCTTAGGAGGACTTAGTGTAGAATCTCACAGGAAACATTAATTCTTCTCTGTGGGGAAATATTAAAGAACTATTAAAGAATACAACATCAAAAATTACTGGAATTTGCTCTGGCTGGTGTGGCTCAGTGGATTGTTTGCTGGCCTGAGAACCGAAAGATCACTGGTTCGATTCCCAGTCTGGGCACGTGCCTGGGTTGCAGGCCAGGTCTCCAGGTAGGGGTATGCAAGAGGCAACCTATTGAGGTATCTATCGCATATCAATGTTTCAATGTTTGAATGAATATCAGTGTTTCTCTCCCTCTCTTTCTCCCTCCCTTCTCTAAAAATAAATAAATAAATTCTTTTAAAAAAATTAATGGAATACATTCTGCAGACTCTCTTAAAAAATGTTAATAAGAAACTTAGAATAATGCTACCAGGACTCCAGGAATGTAATATACTTTAAATTAAGAAACAAAACAACAAACAAAAACTTGTATAGTTTGCATTCTCTCCACACTCTTTGTAAATTGTATTAAAGTGTATCAAAATATGTAATATGCAAATTTAACTTTCAATCAGAATAAAACTGCTGATATATTCTTTGGGTAAAATTTGTCAATCCCTAAAAACTTTCTGTAAAATGAATTGTTTGTTACAGCACATTCCTTTAAAACAAAAGCACTGCATTTGATTTCAAGAGAGCTAGGTTTGAGTATCAATTCTTCCGGTTATTAACTGGTGACTGCAGGAGGCACAGTACCTACCCAGGATACGCTCCCACCTTCCTTCTTTCCAGCAGCACACCAATCTTGTTCAGGCATCTTACCCTGTCTCATACAGCCCCAGTACTTTAGGAACAGCACACTCTATCCCCAGTGCCATGAGTAATCCCCTCTCCTGTCCCAGCAGCTTGATCGGGAATGGGTATTAGTCAGTATACTTAGGATTTCCATTATTAGTGGCCCAAAGTATTCTAGTAACACTAATGTTGGATAAATTACTGTCCAGCATCCCAGTGTTCTAATCTATAAAATAGGGGTGATATTGATATCTAATATAGTCACTGTAAAAGTGCTTTTATTTTGTGAAACAGACCATATCCAGAAAATGGTACTGTGTGAAAAGAAATAAAATTGAGTACTGTGGGGCCATTTCCTATAAACTATCAGATTATTGCTGTTTTTGCAAATTACGGAAACTATTTTCTTATAAAAACAATTAGTGCAGCCCTGGCTGGGTGGCTCAGTTGGTTGGAGTGTCATTCCGTATACCAGAAGATTGCAGGTTTGATTCCCAATCAGGACACATACCTGGGTCACGGGTTCCAGCACTGGTCAGAGTGCATATGGGAGGCAACTAGTTGTTTCTCCCTCACATCAATGTTTCTCTCTTTCCCTCTCTCCCTAAACTCAATAAAAAAATACTTCCTTGGATGAGGATTAGAAAAACACAGAATTATTGCAGATATATGCACTCAGTGAGTGTCAGGTATTCTGAATTAGTACCATGTGAATTTTTGCATTTATTCATTCAACAAATGTCTATTGAGTGCCCATTATGCAACAGTTACTACAGTAGGTACTGGAGGTATGGCAAGTGGCAAAATGGTCACAGGCCCTGCCCTCATGGAGCTGCAGCTGCCAGTGATGCTGCTGTAGTGCCCAAAACATATCGGATACTACAGACTCATTTCTGAAGCAGTTTCTGGGCAAGGCAACAACACTAGTCTTTTTATTTTACTTCTAGGCTTTTATTGCTACATCAATACCACTAGTTTGATCACCTGCTTTCCTCATTGACTTGACTTATCAAAAACTTTCTGTAAAAAACTTATTTGTCAGTTTTTTAAAGAAAATTAACCTGTTCTCAAAGATAAAATATTTGGCACTGTTTATTCAAAAGAATAAACCCCAGGCTCAGAAATCAATTTCAATCCAGAAGGATGATTCTAAGTATGTTTTGATCCATACTGGCTCAAAATATATTGAGAACCATTCTTTTGAAGGAGCCATCTGTTCTTAAATAAGTATATGTTGGAGTCCTATTTAAAAACTCACATTATGTTTTAGTACCTGATTAAGAATCTGTTATTATAATGAGCAGGCTTCAGATGTAAAAGTGACTGTGGCTTTTCTCTATTATCCTATCACTATCATTGTGAAATATTCATTTTAAGGTGTTTTTTTAAAAGATTTTATTTATTCATTTTTAGAGAGAGGGGAAGACAAAAGATGTGAGAAACACCAAATATAGATCGGTTGCCTCTTGAATGTGCCCTGACCAAGGATGGAAACCGCAACCAAGGCATGTGCCCAGACTGGGAATCAAACCCACAACCTTTTGGTGGACAGGACAACGCTCCAACCAACTGAGCCACCTGGCCAGGGCTGTTCAATGTAAATACCTGGGGAACGAGAAAATTAACCATGCCTTAAAATCAGATAAAAGACTAATGGTCTTGAAATTTTAATACTAATTCTTATATTTTATTTAGAGTAAATCTAGGGGAAGATATTACAAGTAATTGATAATTGAAAAGTTTAAATCATGTGTATGTATTTTTCACATGAAAACAATTTTTTTAGAATTTTTAAATTTTTTATTTCTTGATTTTGAGAGAGAGAGACATTGATTTGTTGTTCCACTTATTTGTGCATTTGTTGGTTGATTCCTGTATGTGCCCTGACCAGATGTCAAAATCACAGCCTTGGCATATCAGGATGATGCTCTAACAAAATAAGCTACCTGGCTTCACACGAAACTCATTTGCCTTTCAAATCTTATTTGAAAGAATCAAATCTCAACTCTGAATAGCCCCAGCAATCTTGAGAAAGAGGTACAAAGTTTGAGGGATCATGCTACCTGATATCAAACTATACTACAAGCCCATAGTATCTAAAACATCATGGTACTGGTCTAAAAACAGATATATAAATCAATGGAACATAACAGAGAGCCCAGAAATAAACCCGTGACTTTGTGGTCAATTAATATTTGACAAAGGAAGCAAGAATGTGCAATGGGGTGAAAATAGTCTATTCAATAAATGGTGTTGGGAAAATTGGACAGACGTGAAAAAAAATGAAACTAGTCAACCTTCTTACACCATACACAAGAATAAACTCGAAATTCATTAAACACTTAAATGTTAGACTTGAAACCATACAAAACCTAGAACAAAACATAGGCAATGGAATCTCAGACATTTCTCATAGCAATATTCTTTTCTGATGTGTCTCCCTGGGCAAGGGAAGAACATATTTGCCAATGATACATCTGATAAGGGGTAAATTTAAACTTTATAAAGAACTTATACAACTAAACACCAAAAAAACAAAAACAAAAACAAAACCCCAAAAACCCAATCCAGTTAAAAAATGGGCAAAGGACCTGAATAGATACTTCTCCAAAAAGGACATACAGATGGCCAATAGACATGTGAAAAGATGCTCTAAGTCACTAATTATCAGAGAAATGCAAATTAAAACCACAATGAGATATCACTTTACAACTGTCAGAACGGTTACCATCATTAAGTCAACAAACCATAAGTGCTGGTGGGGATGCGGAGAAAAGGGAACCCTGGTGCAGTGTTGGTGGGAATGCAGACTGGTGCAGCCACTGTGGAAAGCAGCATGGAGTTATCTCAGAAATGGAACTGCCTTATGACCTAGCAATTCCACTTCTGAGAATATATCCAAAGAAACCCGAAACACTAATTTGAAAGAATATATGCACCCCTATGTTCACTGCAGCATCACAATAGCCAAGATGTGAAAGTGGCCCAAGTGCCTATCAATAAATGAGTGGATAAGAAAGCTGTGGTACATTTACACAATGGAATACTATTTAGTCATAAAAAAGAAGAAAATCTTACCTTTTGCGACAGCATAATTGGTCCTGGAGAGTATTATGTAAGTGAAATAAGCCAGTCAGAGAAAGATAAGTACCATATGATTTTACTTATATGTGGAGTCTAATGAACAAAATAAGCTAACAAACAAAATAGAAGCAGACTCATAGATACAGAGAAGACTGACAGCTGTTAGAGGGGAAGAGGTTGGGGGGCTGGGTAAAAAAGGTGTAGGGACTTAGAAAAAAGAAACCTCATAAACACAGACAGCAGTACAGTGACTAACAAGGGGGGTAGGGGTAGGTAGAAGAGGATTAAGGGGGGATAAATGGTGACAGAGGAGACTTAATTGGGTGGTGAATACACAGTACAATATACAGATGATCGATTATAGAATTGTACACCTGAAACCTATGTAATTTTATTAACTAATGTCACCCCAGTAAACTCAATAAAAATTTTTTCTTAAAAAAATGAGCCTGGCTGGTGTGGCTCAGTGGACTGAGTACTGGCCTACAAACCAAAGGGCTGTGGGTTCGAATTCTAGTCAGGGCACAGGCCTAGGTGGCAGTCCAGGTCCCCAGTAAGGGGTGCATAAGAGACAGCCACACATTGGTGTTTCTCCCCCTTTCTTGTTCCCTCCCCATCTCTCTAAAAATAAATAAATAAATAATCTTTTTAAAAAAAGAATCTCTAAGACAATTTTCACATTCTTTTGTAAATTGTAGAATTAATTTAGAAATGACAGTGGCGTGTTCTTTCTTCCAGGAGAGCATTACCCATCCTCCCAAAAGCACACAAGCTAATGAGGTAACAAAAGCCCAGAGGACAAAAATTAAGCAAAGCAAGTTAGTACTTGAAACAAAAAGAAACGAAACTCTCAGAACCCCAACTTTAGGAAAATAAAGAATCAGGAAAGAAATTAGAATGAAAAAAAAATGACAGCATATGCAGAGGCGGATTTAATGGTGGGTGCAACGGGCACGCGCCCTGGGCCCTGACTTCTGAAGGCATGTATTTTTATTTTCCCTGTCTTTTTTTAAGGGGCCCAATATTTTCTTCTGCGCCCGGGGCCTCAACTGACCTTAATCTGCCTCTGAGCATATGAGGTATTTATTAAAGTGTTTTTTGTTTACATATTTAGCTTTGTTTTAATCCTCACCTGAGAACATGTTTTCAGTGAGGTGTTTTTTGTTTGTTTTTTTGAAAGGGGAGAGAGAGAGAGAAAGAGAGAGAGACATTGATGTGAGAAACATCAGTTGACTGCCTCCTCAATGCACCCCAACTGGGGATGGAATCCACAACCTAGGTACGTGCCCTGACCAGGAATTGAACCCGTAATCTTTTGGTGTATAGGACAATGCTCCAACCAAGCAAACCACCCAGCCAGGGCTGGAAGTTTGTACCTTTTCACCACCTCTGTTCAATTTCCCTATTCCCCATTTTTACCTTTTTGTAACATCTAAGACTTTGTGGTCTTTGGAAAGTTTTAAAATGAGTGGAGAGACATTAACATAAGGAATTGTAGCAATGGTTATCAATGCTAGATAACAGCACGAAAGATCACTAGACATCATATACTTCCTAATGAAAATGCACATCCTGACCGATGAAGTATTCTTGCCAAAAACATCATATTTCTATCTGATCAAGCCTAGAGCTAACTAATTCATAGGAAACACAGAGAACAGAGAAACACATTAAATGACAAAATTCAGAGTGGGATAGTCCCTTCAACGATAATATTGCAGGGAATAAAAAGATGTATTAAAAAGAGACTTAAGAGGCTTATTAACCAATTGTAATGTTTGGATCCCGATTCAAATAAACTGTATAAAATGAATAAGCTTTTTTTTTTTTTTGTATCAAGAAAAGATGTATTTTTCTCTTTTCTTGCTATCAAGATACTATAAATCCATGACTAGAAAGTAGCTTCCAACAAAGCTAACGCCTCATATTTTTCTTTAATATACATGTTGAAAGGGAAAAAACAAAAAACTAAGTCTTCCACTGCCTACTCCCAGACTCTGTCCCAGAGGCAAATTCTATTACCCTTTTTTTATATTACCATCTTTTCAGAGATAGATATAAGCATGGATATTATCCATGCTTATATAAAATCTTTATAAAATCTTTATGGAAGCCTTTGACTTTTGGCTGTTATACATCACATTTTATTATTTTTCTTCTCAATTTTTATTTCTTCTTATTGTGTAATGTCACATATACTAAAGAAATCTTTTGGTTGTCAATTTGATGGCTTTCTAAAAAAAAGAAATAGTGATTTTGCACAGATGATTTGAAACTGCCAGTGTCTTCTAAGTTTGGCTCTGTTTGCCAGATCACAGTCTTCAAAAGTGGGTTCGCATATTATTTCTAACAAAATAATATTCATATCACTTTGCATCTCATTTTAATAAAAGTGTTTAAAGTTAAAAGTTCCTTCAGGAATGTTCTGTCTTCTGACACTGTCATTTGAATAGCCTAGTTTGCAAAGGGGTTTTCCATACATCTAATCCTTTCTATAGCCACCCAAGAGAGATATTATTCCCATTTTTAAAGAAAAGAAAACTGAAGACTGCTCCTGAAACCAAGTCCTACAACTCCGCCCATAAAACTGAGAAGAGACAGAATGAGAAGCAAATCCTTGAAAGCATGTCACATTTAAAACATTACAATCTGTGGACTGTGTTTCACAAGATCTCAATAAATTGGAATGGGAATATTTTTAATTCCATGTGTACTCATTTTGAAATAATTATAATTTCAAAAAATATTCATCTACCTGTTCATCCAAACCTTTATTAAATACCTACCATATATACAGTGCTAGGCAAATATTAAAGGAATACAAAGATGAATTTTAAAATGGTGCTAACTCTCAAGGAGTTCACAATCTAATGATAGAGACAAATAGTCTAACACAAACTATAGTAAAGGAATTACAAGTAAACATTTGCCCTTGATTGGAAAAATCACCTTATTTCTTCATTTAAAGCATAAACTTCCAGGTGGGAAACACTGCTATTATAGACACCTTTATTAGTTCATGCTCTTTAAAGGAAGTTGATTATTTTTATAAAATAAAATGTCTCACCCTGTCACATCTTTATGTCTGATTTGAATTCTTAAAAGAAAATTTGTTTAAAGAGGAGATGATAGATTCATAAAATCAAATTAACATTACAAACAGGAAGACAAAGTATTTCTGCAATAATATGTAAAAAGTTGAACACCACTGGGTCTAGTATTAAAGAAGTCAGTCTGAGTTGCTTTGGCAACTTGCCATGGGCAAGTTATTATGCACAATTTCATCACATTTAAAACAGGGTTGATATTTATTAAGATTATAATTCGGATGCTAGAATTATTTCCATCTGTCATAATACACAGTTTAAAAAGTAAGTATAAAAACTTTTCTAATAATTTGTATATAAAAATAATTTGGAATAAAACTAGAGATAAAAAGTGATGATAGTGTGGATAATTTAATAGTAAGCTTTCAGTGCAGAAATAAATGTAAATTTGCAAGTATCTATTTTTTTCTCTATTTTATTACTTTTAAAAAATGGCTGATAAGAAACAACTAGTAAAACAAGTTTGAGAATTCATTTTGTGAGATGTGTTGCAGAGAAAAAGAATGGATAAATAGTATAGTTTTAAAATGTTTGCCCTGGCCGGTGTAGTTCAGTGGATTGAGCATCAGCCTGTGAACCAAAGGGTTGCTGGTTCGATTCCCCTGTCAGGGTACATGCCTGGGTTGGAGGCCAGGTACCCAGTAGGGGGTGCATGAGAGGCAACCAGACACTGATGTTTCTCTCCTTCTGTTTCTCCCTCCCTTCCCCTCTGTCTAAAAATAAAATAAATAAAATCTTTTTTAAAAAATAAAAAAATAAAAAATAAAATATATGATTCATACTTTCCAGAAAAATTTTTCAAACAAATCACCAAAGACCCATACTTCCTCTCTGCTCTCAATGCTAAGCCATTTTTTCTAGCAAATATAATAACACAATGTGTATTTTTATGACTAATCTGTTTGTGACAGCTGTGATTCCCAAACCTTTTAAAAAATACAAGTAACCTCAAAGTTGCAAACCGACCACATGTAGCAATTTTAAAAACTGAATAGGCAAAGTCTTACTCTGACGAAACAGCCAATCAGCTGGATTCAGACTTTGCTCAAGAGTCCTGCACACATCTGAGGGGTTCCTATCCATGTTCCTAACACAAAAAAGGGTGCTAACACTTGATGCTGCAAACCGCAGCACAGGCACAGAGAGGAGGCCCTGCTGATGGTTTTATTCTTCAACAGATTTCTTTTCTCCACTCTCTTCACTGGCTTCCTCTTTTTCCATGAAAGAATCCTGGCTGTTGGTTTCAGTAAAATAATTTTCTTCCTCAACCTCTGTTTCTTCTACATTTTCTTCTTCATTAAAGCTAGAGGAAGAAATTTATCAATCTTTCAAAGGAAAAAACAATTTGGTTTAAAGGTAAACAAACCCTTTGCAATGTATGTCACCATGAAGTCAGTCTTCCTCAACTGTATGAGCTCCAATTTATCAAGAAAACTCTATAAAAGTACCAACTGGGAATGTAAATATTTCTCTGAGAACTAATTTATTTCACAGCTTGGTTGACTCTTTAAACATCATTTGAAAGCATGCTATTATTTTCATTATTTATTCCAGTCAGAAGCTTAAATTATTCTGCCTTAAAAACAAGATATTTCATCACCATGTAATATTTTGAATGTGTCAAACATATTAAAATACCAATATGTTTTACAACAGCTCACATGCATTTCATTAGGTAGTGAAGACCTTTTAAAAATATTATAGAACAGAATTTTTGCTTTCCTGCAGGTATAAATTTTTGCAGAGGTATACCACTCAGACATCTTATATATGTTACCTTTCTTTATCTTCAGTGAAACTTTTCATCTCTTGATTGCTGAAGGACTCAAATATTTTTCCACTTTGGCCTTTCTTTGAAACAAACTCATCAGATATTCCTAGTGCTTTAAGGGTGTTAGAATAATGCTTTTCTGCTGCCATTCTTGCATTTTTCTATAGGAAAGACAAACTTCTTTAGATGAGGACAAAATACTTTCAATTTCCATTAAAAATGTATGGGTTAAAATTAAATTCAATAATCACAGTTGGTTGGAAATATGCATACCCTCTGACCAGCAATTCCACTCCTATGTATATGCCCAGAGAAATTCCTACATGTGCCCTGGGAGACATGTATAAAAATGTTCAGAATAGTACATTTGTAGCAACCCCAAACTGAAAGCAACTCAAATAGCTATCAACAGTAAGATGGATAAATTGTAGTCTATTTATACAATAGAGTAAAATAAAGCAATGAAAATGAATGAACTCTAGCTATACACTACAACATGGATCTCACATACATAATACTGAGCAAAAGAGGCAAAATACAAAAGAACATATATATACACACACATATATGTTTGTGTGTGTGTGTATATATATAATTCATTTACCAAAAAACCCCAAACAGGCAAAACTAACCCATATTGTTTAGGGATAGATCATAGGTGGTAAAATTGCAAAGAAAAACAAGGAAATGCCTGTCTCAAAAGGTCGAGTGACGGTTTCCTCTAGGGGAGAGGGAGAAGTAGGTACACAGGCCTGGAGTGCTAGCAATGCTATTTATTAACTTCAGTGGTGGCCACATAAGTTTTAATCTATAATTACTCTTTACACTGTACCTGTTTTTATACACTTTTATAACGGCTTAAGGATATCTGGAAAAATCAGTAAGAAAATAAGTTCATGGGATAGTTGTCAGAGGGTTCTTTTATTTTATGTGCCTCCTGCAATCTCTGCTTTTTATAAGTAATATCTCTACTCCATCAAAGATAATAAAATCATCAGTGTTGTTACCTTTACTCTGTAGAGGAAGCAATGGATACAGCAAAAAGAACATGAATTTAGAGCTGGGTTCAAATCTCCAGAATGTTACTTCTTGGCTTTGGGAACCTATGGAAGTTTTGATGACTCGTACCTGAAGTAAGTCAGAAGTTGTCACAGTTCCTGAGGCCACAGGCTTTACAGAGCCACAAGATGACTGGGGTTCACACTAGTGCCTGGACTTTAGTCCACTTTTAACTCCTATGAGTGGCTATGAACCAGTATAGGGCCAAGAATGGCCACCTGGACCTCCAACTAAAGCAAAGTGATTAGGAATGGCCCAGTCCTAGTGGCATCCCATACTGGAAAGGGTAGGGGAGAGCACCCAGTCTCACCCCCAAATTTAACAAATAGGGAAACCAAGACTCTCCCACCAACCATACTGAGGCCAAGTGGTTTGCTTAAGGTCACAGGAATGGTAAGCAGTAAAACAAAGTCTCTTGATCCTTTCCTGGGTCAAGCACCACGCTGCTTTTATCTAAGTGGTAGCAGTCATCTCGGAGTCTGAAGGTAGCCTAAAGTCTAACTTCAGCAATGCAGTTGTCAGATATTTGCCCAACTCAGGTACTGCAGTGTAATGCGTAATCATGGAGTCTAGCGTTCCATGGGAGAAATCAGAAGAGCAAAGACTGATTACAATGGATAAAACTATCAGCAGTGCATTTTCTGACACTGAAAAACTAAAACAAAACAAAACAAAAAAAAAAACAACAACCCCAAGCAATTTTAATTGCTGCTAAAATGCACCCACTATGAATAACAACACTCTTTAGAAAAGAAGGTGAAAAAGCATCCAGAGGCTATGAATATCAACAGATAAGCCTTGAGGGAGCTGAAAGGCATGGCAAAGACCGACCAGTAACTATGCTCCAAAGACTGTGAGGCAGAATAAAGAAATCCCCAACTTAACTCTGAATGTATTAAGAATACTATATTCCAATTTAAGCAAATTAAATATAAAAGAGATTAAAACACTAATCAGCCCTGGCTGGCGTAGCTCAGTGGATTGAGCATCGGACTGCGAATCAAAGGGTCACTGGTTCCATTCCCTAATCAGGGCACATGCTTGGGTTGCGGGCCAGGTCCCCAGCAGGGGGCACACGAGAGGCAACCAGACATTGATGTCTCTCTCCCTCTGTTTCTCCCTCCCTTCCCCTCTGTCTAAAAATAAAATAAATAAAATCTTAAAAAATAAAATAAAATACTAATCAAAGTTAGTGCTTGTAAACCTTCACCTGAATTTGGTTTAAAATTCGATTTAACATCTACTCAGTTAATAAACCCTGTAATTTCCAAGAAACAAGACTACATGGTTGTTCTGTACTGGATTACAGGCTTACTCTGTTAGGGAATAACTCAACAGCAGCAAGACCACAATTAATACTTATAAATGGAAAATGCATGAAGTTGTGAGTGAATTTATTACACAACAGTTCTTAATTAGCACCAATAGTCACAGCAAAATAGAATGCAAGAAAAATGTACTGATTCCTGTTAACAAAACCAAAGCAACGGTAACTGCCGGTTGTTCTGTATATGGAATTAATTACCTTTTAATATTTGATACCAAGGTGAATAGTGTGTAATTGTTCCTAATTGGAACACTTCCCCTTTGCATTTCACCATGGAAAAGAATTATAAACACTATGAGATAAAAGGAACAGTTAAAATAACTCCATGACTATTTATTTTACTATCACTCTGTAAAAAAAAAAAAAATACATTGGCTTTGTTTCTTCAAAAAAACAAAACAAGAGATGAAAACTTGTCTACTATCAGCACCCTAGATTGAAGGGAAAAAATTTATTTTTTATAACTAAGTTTAGCTTATAGTAATTCTTTCATTTATTTGGTAATTCCTACTTATCTTTTTGACAAGCCCTCATGGATAAGGGGGTATATAGGAAAAGTACTTTGTGCAAAGGGAACAGCATATGTGAGGGTCAAAAGTGGTAGAAGAAATATCAGCTATAAAACTTACCTATTTAAAATTTCTTTATGGGTTTAATTTCATACACACCTCTTGTTTAGCCACATTTTCTCTGGTGCTTAGAAACAGTGGGAATTCACGGCATGGCAAAACTGCTTGTTAATGCAGAGACTCATCACTAATACATCAGTGTAGTGTTCTCAGCCTGGGCTAATCCCAGCAAGAAAATGACAGGTCATTATCTGGCTGATTTCATCATAATGGTTCAGCTTTGGTTCAAAAAATGTTTATTAACATCTCCTCTGTGCTAGGTGTTGTCCTAGGTGCTAGGTACTGGGGATATAAAGATCTCACCACTACTTTTAAAAGTAACTAGCTGGGCCCTGGCTGGTGTGGCCAGTTGGTTGGAGCGTTGTCCCATAGACCCAAAGGTAGTGGGTTTGATTCCTGGTCCAGGCACATGCCCAGGTTGTAGGTTCAATGTCTGGTTGGGGCAAGTACGAGAAGGCAACCAATTAATGTTTCTGTCTCATATTGATGTCTCTCTCTCTCTCACTCTCTCCCCCTACCCTTCCTCTCTAAAAAGCAATGAAAAAAAATGTCCTCGGGTGAAGATTAAAAAAAACATTAAAAGTAATTAGTTGGAAGAAAAGAGATCATAAGATGATTTCCACACAACATGGTGGTAGCTAAAAGAGGTATGCCAAGGGTAATAAAAGAACACAGAGGAAAGGGCACCCAACCCAACCATGGGAAACAACACAAGAGGTGATTTTACATTAAGACTTGAAAGAGTAAGAGGAAAGATAGGAAGAGGCTCTGTGAGTGAAACAACATTAATAAAGATTTCAAGTTTGAAATTAGTGGTCTGGTATGACCTGAGAGTAAAGGGTGTATATAGCATGGCTTGGGGGGAACGTAGTGGTGGATGAACTAAAGGAGTTAACAGGAATGAGATCATAGAGGACTTTGTATACCATGTTAAGATTCATGGAGTTATCTTCTAGGAGAAAGCAGGACAGCTCAGTAGTGTTTGGAAGCAGAATGACTTGGGTTCCAATCCTAGTCCCATACTTAATATCTATAAATCTTAAGAATTACTTACCTTCTTTGAACTTAAGTTTATTCCTCTGCAATATACAACAGGGATAACAACCTTGAAGCATTTTTTTTTTTGAGAAGTCAATGACAAGACCTCTTGATACCATTCATTGAAAATGAGAACGAATGGTTCTGGGAAGTCATGATTGCCACTGTTATCAAGGGGTAGAAACCACCTACTCAGGGTTAACATTTTTGCAAGGGAATGGGAATGGCAAAATAAAGATATAATGGTTAGCTTTGCAAAGAACAGGACAGGAAAACCAGTCAAACCACTATATTAACTCAGCTAGGAAATAATAGAGGTTTTACCTAGCATTTCTCTATCAGTAGTGGAGAAAGGTAGATCCAAAAATTATTTAAAAAGAAAATTCATCAGTTCTCTCAGTGAAAACTGAATGGGAAGGAAAAGTGGTTTCCAGTCATCTAAACAGTGGTCCAATCAAAACAGGAAGTCAAAGAGGAGAATCTAGTTTGGGGCAGAATGAACGCAAAATGCCATGGCATTTCTGGATTGATACATCCACCAGACTAAAGGACATAAAAACCTGCAGTTGGGAGCTGCAGATAACAGCTTTGAGCCAAAGTCAATCACTGTATGCCGAGGAATGTAAAACAGCTTATGATTTTCCCCCCTAAAGGTGATGCTGAGATGCTAAAAGAAATTCACTCCTTAATGACAAGCACTACATAACATTATATCCAAATCACTAAGGGGTTCCCATAACTTTGAGAGATTACAATATGTAGATTCATAATACATGTCCCAAGTCCTCAATGAGTCATTGAAAAAGACAGTCTTATAATGGCATCTGTCCCAGGCACATGATGGCAGAAAGCTCCAAATGTAACAGCCTGAAATTCACAATATAGTACCTGTAAACTCCAGTGATTCTGTCTATGGTTAAGCTATGTCACCTATAGGAACCTCTCCCTTTTAGGTACTAAGTAGAAGATGACCTGAATTTGACAATTCTTTCTTAAAGGAAAGATTGTAAAACTGAGTGCAAATTTAGTGTTTCCCATAAAAAGAAAATCCTTTCAGTAATTGTCAGTAAGGTTGAAAATTATAGACTCACTTAAAAAAATTGATCAACAACATGAAAAGACAACCTACTGAATGGGAAAAAATATTTGTGAATCGTATCTGATAAGCGGTGAATATCCAAAATATATAAAATACTCAAACAGGTCATTAGCAAGAAACCAGATAATCCGATTTAAAAGTTGGCAAAGGATCAAACAGACATTTTCCAAAGATATTCAAATAGCCAAAAGATACGTGAAAAGGTGTTCAACATGAATAATCATTGGGAAATGAAAATCATTAGGTGACATCTCACAATGAGATATCTTACATTGGTTAAAATGGCTATTCTCAAAAAGACAAGAGAAAAATGCTGGTGAGGATGTAGAGAAAAGGGAACCCTTAGGAACTGTTGGTAGAAATGTAAATTAGTATATCCACTATAGCTAATAGTATGGGGGTTCTTCAGAAAATTAAAAATAGAACAACTGTATAATCCAGCAATTTGACTTCTGGATATATATCTGAAGAAAACAAAATCAGTATCGTGGAAAGATATCTGTACCCCACTTTCACTGCAGCATTATTTATAATAACCAAGAAAGAAACAACCTAAGAGTACACTGAAAGATGAATGGATAAAGAAAATGTGATATATATACACAATGGATTAATATTCATCCATAAAAACAAGGAAATCCTGCCATTTGCAACAGAATGGGTGGACTTTGAAGGCATTATACTGTGCAATTAAGTAAGACAAAAAGACAAATACTGTATGATCTCACTTATATGTGGAATCTAAAAAAAAAAAAATCATGAAAAGGGAGATCAGAGCCCTGCTGGGTGGCTCAGTTGGTTAGAGTGTTGTCCCATACACCCAAAGGTTGCAGGTTCTATCCCCAGTCAGGGCACATACCTAAGTTGCAGGGTTCGATCCTCAGTTGGGGCACATACGGGAGGAAACTGATCGATGTTTCTCACTCACATCGATGTTTCTCTCTCTCACCCTTCCTTTCTCTAAAACCAATTAAAAAAAAATCCTTAGGTGAAGATTGAAAAGAAATTATTAAAAAAAAAAAAAAAAGGAGCCCTGACTGGTGTGGCTCAGTGGCTTGAATACCGGCCTGTGAACCGAAAGGTAGCTGGTTTATTTCCTGGTCAGGGTACATGCCTGAGTTGCAGGCCAGGTCTCCAATTGGCGGCATGCAAGAGGCAACCAATGGATGTATCTCTGGCACATCAATGTTTCTCTCCCTCTCTTTCTCCTTCCCTTCTCCTCTCTTTGAAAATTAATTAATTAAGTTAAAAAAAAAATCAGACTTGGGGTTACCAGGAGGAACTGGATGAAGGTGGTCAAAAGGTACAAACTTCCAGTTTTAAGATAATACTGAGGTTGTAATGTAGAACATAATAACTATGTACAGGATATTTGAAAGTTGCTAAGAAAGTAAATCCTAAAAGTTCTCATCAAAAGGAAAAAAAAAATTTGGGTAAATTTATGCAGTGATAGATGTTAACTAAACTTATTGTAGTAATCATTTTGCAATTTATGTATGGCAAGTCATTATGCTATACACCTTAAACTTATGCAGTGCTGTATGTCAGTTATATCTCAATTGAAAAAAAAAACACTGGCAGAAATAAATATGATTCAATTAGCCATTTTGTTTCATTTTTTAATTCTTCAAAGACCTCCAAATCATATCATGAAGCCTTAACTTAATATCTGGCCAAGCTGGTCCTGAAAAAAGACCAGCCATTTAAAACAGGTTGTGAAACTATTATTTTGTAAATGATTAGATTAGCAGCATGTTTTTGTTTGTTTTGTTTTGTTTTTTATCAAGCTTATGTGCCTCATCAACAAGATTCCATGCTCAGATTTTGGCAAAATTACTTACTTGACCGATTTGATAAA
The DNA here is from genome assembly GCA_004026545.1 of Mormoops blainvillei. Classification (NCBI taxonomy): domain Eukaryota; kingdom Metazoa; phylum Chordata; class Mammalia; order Chiroptera; family Mormoopidae; genus Mormoops; species Mormoops blainvillei. The sequence goes on along the minus strand of PVJD01007600.1, from coordinate 31,742 downwards.
GCTGTCACAGAAACAATATGTCTTAATACATAATATAGCACTAAGAAAAATGAACTATAAATTAGAGCTGGAGATGTTAAAAAAAAACAACAACTGACAATAGCTCTTAAATTCCAACAAACACAACCTGAGCAACTCTTTCAAATAGAAACGGCCTGGTTTTTAATTTTTCTTCTCTTTCTTCTAGTTCTTGTCGGTATTCTCTCATCCTTTCCTTCTCACTCTTTCTAAAATCAAATAAAAGGAATGAAATTTTAAAAAGAAATAAAAACTTGCATCTATAATATTTAGCTTAGATGACAAATCAAAAGTTAAATTATTAGATAATTTACAATTTACCACCATTCCTTTTCTAGGCTGGTAAGTTTTCATGGAACACAATAAAAAGTCTAGGTTCTGAGGGCACACATTTTACAAAGTCTTTGTACTTTGAAGGTTCTGAAATCGTCAAGATGTAAGGTATTAAGGGGCTTCAAAATGGCCTGAAAAGATAAATGAATGCCTTCTTATCTCATATATAAGCATACAGGTATCTTCCCTTTAAGGAATTTCTTCTGAAAACAAGAACTTGCTCTTTTTCCCCTTAAATGAGATCTGCTATAGGCTGTAGCAGAGTTAATTAAATGGGAACAGGTCAGGGGTGAAATGAGGAGTATGGGATTATAACATAGAGGAATAGAAACCAAAATACATAAATTCACAGTAAGTGTACTTATTATTTGGGCAAGATCCTATAATGAATTAAACTTCTATTTTCTCTATGTAAAATATACTAACTCTACCAAGATAATAAGATTTCATGGATTAGAGAAAATAACTATATTATAAAATGATAATTATGCATAATTATATACAAGTTGGTATTGTGAAAACTCCAGTTTACTTTCTAAGGATGAATAGTATATTTCTAAGGAATTTTTTGCTCAAATTCATCAAATTAAGCTCCTTTTATCAATGAATTACATTGATAGACATTATAAGGAATATATACATAACATACATTATAAAGGATTATAATTATATATAATATACATTTAAAAAGAAATACGTATAATTAAAAGGAAATACAGATTTTGGGGTTATTTATAGATCAGATTAAAAATTAATAAATCATATTACTTACCCAGCTTTGGAGGAGTTATTTTCCTACTTAAACATGAACATTTTTATGTTTATTTGCAACATAAAAATGTTCCTCTGGAACACTGGTTTTCAAACTTTGTTCTGCGGAATTCCAGTGTTCTGTGAATATTTTTGTTTATTTACATTAAAACCATGACAAAACGCAACACATACCTCTAAATATTAACACACATTAACACTTTCCATAATTGAAATTAATTAACACCAATGTGTTGATTTGTGCAACCAAATTTTGTGCACACTTAGAACAAAGCTCTTTGACATATTTAAGATTATTAAAGAATATTCTGAGATTACATGGCAAGCTGTTAAAAAAAGATTTATCTGTGTGAATCAAGATTTTTCTCAATATTGTACTGTGCAATCAAAACTAATATAAAGAAAAAGATGGAATGCTGACATAAGATTATATTAACTATGGCCACAATATAAAATATTTCTGTTCATCAACATGACTTTACAGTCTTCACCATCAGTTGAGTATACATGTTGGTTCTCACCATGAGGTGGGTGAATGTGAGTGTGTGAATGTGTGTGAGTATAAGTAAATGTTAGTAACTTGAATCCAGAAGCTAAAATACTAATAGTCTTCTTAATCTGTTCATATATTGGTATCTACTGATTAAAAAAAGAAAGTTTGAAAACCAGTGGTCTGGAGGTTCAGGATTTTTTTCATGATACCTGAAAGATTTTATTCTGGATTTGGACATTTGAGCTAAACTTTGATGTGAGTCATAAGCCTTAGCCCGGGTTGTCAGGAGTTTCCGCAATTCTTTCATTCTTTGCTTCTGCTTAGTTAGGATCCGATTTCTCTCTTCTTCCAACATTTTCTTTTCCTCAAGTGATCTCCTGAAGGCAACAAACTAAGGCTTAATTCACTTTAAGCCCATGAGAATGTTGCTAGCAAAGATTTAACACAGGATAAATCAAAGGTTGAAAAAAGGGCAACCTTTTGAGAAGGATCTGACTTATAAAATTGGAAATCAATAAGCTGACTATAACCTTTTCTATTCCCATGGATTCATAAAATGGAAAATATATTTTTAGCACTCTCTCTAGCAAAATGTTCTATATTACAGAATAAAATATATTGCCAGATATAATAATATCTTCATATTTTCAAATTCACCAGCATAAAATCAATAGTGCTATATACACTATGTTAGGAACCATAAGTCAGTCAGTACTGCATCCTAGTTATTTACCTTGTGGCTTGTTCTCTTCCTCTGGAAGACATTGTGGGCATTGGAGGGTTGCAATTATAAGGCATAGGCTTTGCATTTGGACTTCCTGCTGGTGACTTGTGCTTTAGAGACACATAAGGCCAACGTGTTTCTTTTAAATTTTCATCATCTGCTTCAAGATTTGCCAAAATTTTCTCTCTCTTAGTGGATGCATGTGAGGCTGCATGAAGATCAGATGGTTTGCAGGCTGTGAGGAGTTTTGAACATTTTTGTTCTGAGAGGTGTTTCTGATTTCTCTCAGGAAGTTCTCCAAAATCAGCAGTCTGGCTCCTAGACTTGTATTTACACTTCAACTTCTCAACCTGTTCAGGACACTTGGGTTTCCTTGCAGCAAAACTTCTGTGAGCTGGTCTACAAGGGAGAGGGGATGAACCTGGTAAAAGTTCTTGGTCTCTCAGTTGTGTCTTAACGTTTCTATAGAGCTCTTCTTCTTTTAGCCTCTCATTGGTAGTTGAACCATAAGTAGATTGAGGTATAGGTCTGGCTTTAAATTGATTTGTTTTCTTTTTAGCCTTAAAAAAGTCTCTTAGCTGCTTTTCCCGGATTGCTTGCTTCTGTTCCTCCCTTGCAATAAACTTAAATGGCTTTTGCGAGGCCAAAAGAGCTTCTTTGTTTTTCTCCTTCAAAGTCCTCCTCCGTTCTTCATTTTTCTTGACTATATCATGATAAAGGGGTAGAAAGACAAATGCTGGAACTGGGTTGGCTCGGAAATTTTTCTTACACTCTGAATCTTCTTGTTTTTTGAGTAGTTTGCGTACCAGTTCAATATCTGATTTAGATTTCATGTTCTCTTCTTTTTTTTTCTGTTCTCTAATCATCATTTGAAAAGGCTCAGGTACTGTAATCTTTGGCACCCAATCTTTTGGTTTCTTCTTTGTTTTCTCAACTGCTGGGAAGTCATCATCTTTACATTGCATGTACTCTTTCACAGAAAAGTTTGTCCACATGTTGTTGATAAGCTCGTTAGCATAGGTCATCATTCTTTTTTTCTCAGGATACTCTTTTTCTAAGTTGGGCAATTCATCTTCAGACGAAGACACAATCAAGGAGGAAGAATGACCTAAATCGGGTTCTGAAAGCGATGTGATTAATGAGATAGGGTGATAGTTCTTTTCCGATACAGACCTAAGTAAGAAGAAAAATTAGGTTACACTTTCATTTGTATGTGACCAAATATAAAAATTAAGAATTATATATTTTCTTAGATCAAGCTATAATCAGATAGAAGATAGGACCTGGCTTTAAAATTCATCACTTTTATTTAGAATAGAGTTGGAAGATGCCTATAAATTACCTAATCCGACTCCCTCATTTTATAAGGGAAGAAATGAAACAGTTGAGGCTCCCTGTGTCTAACCTCTGAATTATCCACATGTTTTCCAGAGTCACCATCTTAAAATATACATCTAATCATGTCACTCTCCTTGAAACTTTTCCATGATTCGTCATTGTTATAAAGTATAGATTATAAAGCCCTTTAATGTTAGCTCCTGCCTGCCTTCCTAGTTTTACCTCTCACTTCTCCTTACCCCAGTCACCATTCTAAGTCATATCCAATCACATGAAGTTCCTCACACACAAGATGATTTCTTATGCCACCATGCCTTTGCAAATGTGGTTTTGGCTGCCCAAAAGGCCCCTCTTTGCTTCCTGCATTTGCTGCAGCTACCTGCCCACTTCTGCCAAAGACCGAACTCATATGCGACACTTCAGTAGAAAATTCCTGCCTGTGCCCCTTCACTGACACCCTGACATGACCAACTGCTTTTTCCTTTGTCTCAATAACACTGTTACATCATTCTGTATTGCAATTTTTGGTTCTCAGCTAGTCTTTGCCCTCCTTGAGGGCAACTCGATTTTGACTCCCCAGTGTCCAGGCAAGATCTAGCACACAGGAGATACACAATCAATGTAGACCAACTGGATGAGTTAAGGGACTTGACTCAAGTTTCAAAACAAGTGAGTTTATAACAGAAATAGGTCTTGAGGTTGAAGACTATTTTGAAAACTTGAATCTGATCTATGTCTTAGTCCTAAACTCTTTGTACTATATCTTTAACGAGCTCATGTTAATCCACATAACAAAGAGCTTTTAAAATTAAATTTTAATATTCACCATTTAAAAATGGTCCAGACTAAATATTCTCATACATGTCTATAGTTCTATGAATGACATTTCAGAGAGAAAAGACCAAATGGCCACCAAATGACCTTTGAAGCAAGAAGCTACCTAGTAGGTTGATGAGGCATTAAACATTTTGAATAAAATCCCTCCTTCACATATAATTAAATGTACAAAGGGATACTTGAGAGAAAATATTCTGAAATAATTTTGTTTTGCACTTTTAAGTTTACACTTTATCTTACAGCCCACAAATAACATTATGTACAAACTTACGTGGAAGAGACATAAGACGCTCCTTCCCTAATTATCACTGGCTGAGCTTCCTTTAACTTTAATTTATTCTGATACATTTTCTCCAACTTTGCCATAGTTTCCATGTGGGCAGCCTTCAGCTCTTCTAGTTTCCTGAAATATTCTTCATTAGAGTGGTAAACGCCAGAAAAGTCCACAGGGTCCTCATAGCTTAGATGTGTTTGTCCATCCGTCCTGGAAATGGTGTTAAAATTAGTCTGATAGGAGGGAAAAAAACACCTGTTATATAGTGTTTGGAATTGAAAGACAAAGTTGACTCTCAATGCTGCTTCTTATTTTGGGGCCACTTATATACGCTAATGGATTATAAGTTACTTGTGGGCTATGCACATTTTCCCCTCATGACATTTTATTAAGAACAAGAGAGAAACCAAGTTGCCAGAAAATAAATGCCACACTCTATAATAGGATAGAACCAAACTATCTTTTACAGAGTCTCCTTCAGCGTCGTAAGTGATAAATGAGATGAGGAAGAACAAAGTTCCTCTTGCTGCAGACCAAACCACCACAGTCCAACACCCTCCAGGAGCTGGGCTCCTGCAGTGTGGGCCACAAGGGTGTGCCAGTGGAGAGAAGATAGGAGAATACGGGAATGAGGGCAGGACAACGGGGGGAACAAAGTTCTCACTGGCTCATCAAGAAGCCCTCCTGAATGTGCAGGGGAGACCTCAGAAAGGGGCGGAAGGCACTTTCAGTACAGCTGCTCCTCGGGGCAACAAGATCAGTAGCTCTCCTGGGTGACAGGGATTTGGGGAGTGAAAAGAGAACAAGGGTAGCATAGTATTATAACTACACAAAGTATAGTTATTCTATATATAGGTCATGCCTGGAAGAGTCTGACATCTCCCCCCTCACCTCACACTAGTTTAGTTTCTTTTCTTTTCTTTAAAAAAGATTTTATTATTTTTAGAGAGAGAGAAATGAAAGAGAAAGAGAGGGAGAGAAACATGGATGTGGGAGAGAAAAACTGATTGGTTGCCCCTCATACGTGCCCCAACTTGGGACTCAAACTGCAACTGAACTTGTAACCCAGGCAATGTGCCCAGACTGGGAATCGAACCAGAGGCCTTTTGCTTTGAGGGACAATGCCCAACCAATACAGCCACACCAGTCAGGGCTCATAGTTCTTTTAATTGAAGCAACTATAGAGGTAAAAATCCCACTTTCTCCATAAACATAGAAATTTTAATATTTTCTCAGTTGAGAAACAGTTGAAGTTACTTATGAACACTATGCATAAAAGGCTGCTGACCATGGTTTTTAATTTAGCCTATTGCCTGAAATATGCTCAGAATGAAAACAAGTATATTTGCCTTAGAAAATTATAGACTCAATTTGATAAGACACTAGGAAATAAAGCTGAGTAGCTTCTTTCAATGGGAAAATTCAGAAGAGTCACCTGTACATAAAAGTTATAGATATGGTGTTTTTAAAAAAATGGGCTAAAAATGCTGGCTGGTGTGGTTCAGTGGATTGAGCACTGGCCTGTGAACTGAAAGGTCACTGGTTCAATTCCCAGTCAGGGTACATGCCTGGGTTGCAGGCCAAGTCCCCAAATGAGGGTGGGAGAGAGGCAACCAGTTGATGTTTCTCTCACACATTGATGTTTCTCTCCCTCTTTCTCCTTCCCCTTCTCTCTAAAAATAAGTAAATAAAATCTTTTTTAAAATGGGCTACAAACAGTCTACAAGAGGCCTACATCATACTACATGGGCTAACTTAGAGAAAATGAATGAAGGAAAACAAGTTTTCTTCAGTAGAACTGGTGTGCAGAAATTTATTACCAACAGATCTATGACTCAGAGAACTGCTTTACTGTTATACAGCTCAAGAGAATTTTCTGATATCTTCTACCATTCCTACATATGTTTCTCATCATTACCTTCTTAGCTGTGAAAATGAGTACTTTGTTAACTTCCTCATCCATTAAATACTTAGGGACGGCCCTGGCTCGTGTAGCTCAGTGGACTGAGTGCCAGCCTGCGAACCGAAGGGTCACTGGTTTGATTCCCCAGTCAGGGCACATGCCTGGGTTGCAGGTCAGGTCCTCAGTAGGGGGTGCACAAGAGGCAACCACACATTGATGTTTCTTTCCCTCTTTCTTTCTGCCTTCTTCTCTAAAAAATAAAATAAATACAATCTTAAAAAAGAAAATACTTAGGGATGCCCAGCATTCAGTGAGCTGCTTAGAGATACAAATCAGGTAAAAACTCCACCTTCGAGAAGCTTCCAGCTAGTTTAGGGGCGGACATGTACATAAATAATGGACAGCAGACTTTGAATGAGACAGAACTCCTGATTGCTACCCATGAGCTGCTCCCAGCTGAGCAGGGAGACAGATAAGTGATCACATATGTCACAATATCAGTTACCATAAGAGCTCAGAGAACAAATGCCTAATTCTGAACAGGGGGAAAAGAAGAGGCAAATTGCAAGGGTGAGCCAGATGGAGACATGATGTTAGGTGAGCACAAAGTTTAGGAAAGCAGTGAAAAACAAAGAAATCCACGGCACAGTGCTGGAGCATTCATCATATGTTACCTCATGATGATGTAACTGGCAGGTACTCTGTTCTTGATAAGGAAACTGAGGCTCGGAGGATTTAGGTGAGCTGCCTGCGATCATATAGCTAGTAAGTAACATAGCTTGCATTTATTCCACATCTCAAGTGTTAGCCTCCAAAGACACACCACACTTCTTCCAAGGGCAGGAAGGGTTTTTTAGCCACAAGAGGAAGGAACAGGCACGGTGTACTCAGAGAGAGAGGTAAATAGTCTGGGGCAGGGTGGGGAGAACAGGGTATATGGAGCACAGGGGAGGATGGGAAACAAGGTGACAAGGGCAAGTCAAGAGCCTCAACCAAGGCAACAGAAACCTTGAAGGATGTGAGCAGAGGAGCGACATGATCAGTAAAACTGAGGATTTTTCCGGTAGCAAATAGAGTGAAAGGAAGAATGGTTAGCAGCAGCTAATAAGCTACTGCAAAGGTCAAGGTTAGAGATATTAAGGGTAGAATTAAGGAAGCAGCACCAAGGAGGCTGCGTTGGTAGATTTAGGAGGCTGAATCATGAACTCAATAATAATCTGTATTGTGGGGAACAAATTGAAGATGTTTGTTTGGAGGGCTGCTGCTCCCATCTATCAATACAGTGATTACAGGGGAGGAGAGTGTTTTAGGAAAAGGATATTAATCTGTCTCTTAGATACACTGAGTTTAAGGGATAGTATGGCAGTTGAATGTCCAGGAAACAAGTAGGTAAATATATCTGGAGACCTGGTAAGGAGGCTGGGTAGAAGATGGAGCTATGGGAACGAGTAATGCACACACAAGTAGCAGCAGGTGCAGCCTTGCATGGACGAGGTTGCCTGGGGACAGTGTGGACAATAAGGCAAAAACCTGAGGCTGGCAATGTTGGCAAGCACCAGCGCTTAAATGAGCAGTGACAGGAGGACTAATATGACGCAGAAAGTGCTTGTGAGAAATAAAAACACCAAGTGATAAGGGTATTCAAATGAAGGGGGTTTTTGTTTGGTTTGAGTCTGTAAGATAAGGGAAGGCTTCCTGAGGGAGATGCTATTTAAGCTGAGTCAAAGAATGGAAGGATCAGGAGGATCAGAGAGAGTATAGGGGGAAAGAGGGAAAAGGTACTGCAGACAAAAAAAAAAAAAGACATTAACAAACACAGCAGGGGTGGGAGGCATGGTGGAGAGCAAGGTGCACACAGCGAGCAGTTTTGGGAAACTAGCCAGGAAAGGAAGGCTAAGGCAAGCAGGAGGTGGTTTGCATTTTTTGTCACTACTGGCTCCTCATTACTCATAGGTCACTTGGTTTCAGCCCCCTTAGGACCCTGAAAATATAAAAAGGTTGGACGGAAGTTAAACTTTTCAGTCTGGAGCATTCTTATGGCTTGGAAGAAAGATTACAGATATGGTATCAAATTCTCATTCAAGCCAAGGTTCTGTACTTCTTTGCAATGAGACATGAGTACTAACTTTTGTTAAACATGTTTTTGTTTTTAAAGATTTTATTTACTTATTTTTAGAGAAAGGGAAGAGAGGGAGAGAAACATCAATGTGTGGGAGAAATATTGACTGGCTGTCTCCCACATGCCTCCAACCAGGGACCTGGCCCACAACCCAGACATGTGCCCTGACTGGGAATCACACCAGCGACCCCCTGGTTCACAGGCTGGCACTCAGTCCACTGAGCCACACCAGCCAGGGCATAAGCACTAACTTTTGAACATCATTGGCTCCAATGCCACCCTTCTATACCCTGCTAGGTGACGCTGGGGATGGGACTCTGTAAACCAAGTTTCTGCTTTGCCAGCTGCTGCTGGGTAGACTCTGCCTCTGTGGGGCTAGAGGGAGACTGCAGGGCTAGAGGAGGAAAAAGGGACATATTCCTTCCTGTTAGTTCTCTGTCTGCTTGTCTGCCTGAGTCGCCCTGGCAGTGGTTCTTCCCCTGAACAGCAGCAGTGGCTGATTCCAGTTTGCAGTTTTTCCAATGCTCACAGAATCAGCACAATCACCTTGGGGGCCCTTATTCAAATGTCGTCTTCCTCAGTAAGGTCTTCACTGACTACCCTATTTGAAATTACAACTTTTCCACCCACTCATTATCAGTCTCCCTTTTCTGCTTTATTTTTCTCATAAGGACTCACCATTAACTGGTATTCTGCATATCTTTATTTATTTGTGTATTATATGCCTGCCCCTTCCAAAAAGGAAGTGTCACAAAGGCAAGGGCTGTTTGCTTTGTTCACAGTGGTGTCCCCAGTGCCTAGAAAAAGAGCCTAACGGTAGATGCTCAATAAATATTTGTTGAGTGAACGAATGTACAGCTAAAAAAGATTTCCACCAAGAGGTGAGTTATTCCCTCATAAAGGACTCAATCCTTCTAAGAAACACTGGCTGCTCTAAAGATCTATACTCTACTATTTAAAAAAAGGCTTATAAAAAAAACACCCAAAAAACCTAAAACAGAGATATTCCACAGCACTGTTTTTAGACAAAAGCATCCATGTACCCTCCATTCAATCTCTTAAAACACCTTTAAAAGAAGACCTTACTTATAACAATCATTTTCCATTTAAAGGGTAAAGTTTATTTGGTCCTGGAAAAACTGAAGAAGATACCAAAGGATGAGTAGTTTCCAAAGAGACGTGGCAGGTCTGATAATTTATACTTATGCACTGACTTTTAACAGTATCTGTCCCATATCTGTTTAATACTTTTTTTTTTAAGAAGGCTTTCATTGCTTCGAGGAGTCTTTAAAGATTTTATCTATTTATTTTTAGAGCGAGGGGAAGGGGATGAGAACGACAGGAAGAGAAACATGTGAGAGATACATAGATAGGTCATCTCTCCCACATCCCCAACTGGGAACCTGGACTACAACACAGGCATGTGCCTTGACTGGTAATCAAACAGGCGACCTTTAGGTTTGCAGGCCGGCACTGAATCCACTGAGCCACACCAGCCACTCTGTAACACTCTTAATGCTAGTCTAAACTTTTCAGAAAACTGATCCTACAGTGTTTTACCCAAAACAGAACAATGTTAATAATCGAATTGTAACTTTAATTTCATCTTTGTCTTTACACAGAAGAAAGCACTTCAGGAGATCAAATAACCTAGACCAAGGACATTATTTTCCAAGAGCCTAAAAGAGCAACCTGTCCCTTTAATTGGTCAGCTTTTTGTGGAATGTTGTGCATGCAGCTACTAGATTAGAGGATAATCTTCCTTAGATTGGCTTGACCCATTTAGATGATGGCTCCTTCCAGCACATGTGCTTCATTAGTAATCAGCACTCAAAATTATTTGTGGTATACTCTATCTAGTATCATCTGCAATTCTGGAATTTTTACCAAAAAATTTTTTTTGCATTAAAATAATTTGTAAGAAATGAGGCAGATCTACATGTACTAACATGGGTAAACCCCCTAATAAATGATAAGAAAAAAAAGCAAGTTTCAGAACTATATGTACATATAAAATGCTACCTTATGTTAAAATATGATGTACGCAGAAGACAGGAAAAAGCCCAGAATATATATCAGTTTCAAAACAGTGGCTACCAATGGGTAGGTAGGAGGGACCCAGACTTTCTTTTGGTGGGGAGAGACACTAATGGGGCCTAAGCCTTATTTGTAACATTTGGCATTTTGAAAGGAGAATGTGTTCGCTCTGATCCGTGTGGCTCACTGGTTGGGTGTCATCCTGTAAAGCGAGGGATTGTAGGTTCAATTCCTAGCCAGGACACATGCCAGGGTTGTGGGTTTTGTCTCCAGTCAGGGAGTGTATGAGAGGCAACTGATTGATATTTCTCTCTCACACTGATGTTTCTCTTCCTCCCTTCCCCTCCCTCTAAAAATAAATAAATAAAATATTTAAAAAAATAAAATCAAAGGAAGATGTGTTCATGTACTACTTCCATAATTAAAACATAACTTAAAAAAAAAAAAAGAGCTTTAGCTCAGTTGCTTAGAGTGTCATCCCAATATTCCAAGGTTGCCGGTTTGATCCCTGGTCAGGGCACATACAAGAATCAACCAGTGAATGCATGAATAAGTGGGAAAACAAACCGATGTTTCCCTCTCCCCCGCCCCTACTTCCTCTCTCTTTCAAATAAATAAAAATGTTTTTTAAAAAGACTGTTTTGTGTATGTTAATACTAAATTTAAATCTGAAAAATCTCTAATGACTACTTTGTCTGACACCTGCCTCTCACATTCCCCTAGCCATACTGCTCACCTTTCCCTTGCTCTTCTACCAGCTCCCACCCCTACTCCCCAACGGCCCATAATAACTCCTATTTAAGAAACCAAAAACCAGTCCTGGCTGGTGTGGCTCAGTGGATTGAGCGCTGGCCTTCGAACCCAAAAGGTTCCTGGTTCAATTCTGAGTCAGGGTACATGCATGGATCATGAGCCAAGTCCCTTGTTGTGGGTACAAAAGGCAACACATGAATGTTTTTCTCCCTCTCTTTCTTTCTCTCCCTTCCTTTCTCTCTAAAAAGAAATAAAATCTTTTAAAAAAAGAAAACAAACCATTAGAGAAAAGCTCCCTTATCTTTCCATCTACAAAACCGCCTGCTTTTGTGCCACTTTTCTTTTTTCCTCCTGCTTCTGGGATGAAATGTCCCTTGTCTTAGCAGCATTTGACACTGTCCCTCATCATTAAAACCAACGAATGGGGGACTTTCACACACTTGTAATAATCCCACCACTGTAGCTGGTCCTTAATCTCTTTTGTCTCTTTTTTCTCTGACTGTTAAATGAGGGTGGTTGTTTTTTTTAAGGGTTCTATACAAGGTTCCTTTTTTCTCTGCTTTCTCCCTAAGTGACTTTATCCATTCCCACTGTTTCAAAGGTGCTGAAAACTCCCAGATAGAAATCTCCAGCCCAGACCCCACAGAACTACAGTTTCATAGGCTTAATTTCTTCCTACACATACCTACTAGGTAGTTTCACAGACATCTCAAAGTTACCATGTTCAAAACAAACCTTGCTTACCACCCAGCCTCTATACCCATTCCTTCCCAAGTTATCCCCAGTTCAGGAAATGGCACTACCTCCCATGCAGCTGGTCAAACCAAAAACCTGGGAGTAAGTATTCTTGATTTCTTCTTCCTTGGCCTTCACATTCATTCTTTAAGAGTAAATCCTATCCATTCCAGAGGAATCTGTCCACTTCTTGCCACCTCCCCAGGTCTCTAGGTCCAGCCAACACCTATGGCTCCTGAATTACTGCAACAGTCTCCTAACCAGTCTCTTACTTCTGCTTTGTAAAGCTACCAATCATTCTCCACAAAGCCATCTGAGCCATTTTTTAAAAATGTGAATGGGTGCCTGGCTGGGTAGCTCAGTTGGTTAGAGCTTCATCTGGATATAGCCAAGGTTGCTGGTTCCATTCCCGGTCAGGGCACATACAAGAGTCAACCAATGAATGCATAAGTGGAACAAACTGATATCTCTTTCTCTCTCTAAACTCAATATATTTTAAAAAAATTTTAAAAGATGTAAATAGGAACATGTCAGATCTCTTAAAAATCTTCAAGGACCTCCCAATGTTCCTATAATAAATACTCAACTCCTTACCTAGGTCTATAAGGCCCTAAATGATTAGGCCCTGTTTACCTCTCCAACCTCATCTCCTCCCCTCACCCATTCTTCTCCTCTTTTCCAGTTCTTAATCACATGAAGCTCTTCATCTTCCTATCTTAAGGCTTCTGCATGTGCTTGTTCTGCCTGCTTGGAATGCTTTGCCTATACCCACTCTTCAAATGGCTACTCTTTTTCATCTATCAAGCATCAACTTAAATGTTAACTAAAATTCAAATAGGTTCCCTCCTACTTCTTTTTTAAAATCACAGTAGCCTGTTCATTTCTTTCTCATCATTTCCCATCTTGTAATTATTTGACTGTTCATTTTTTATTGTCTAACCTCCCCACCAGACTGGAAGCTATGTCTACTTTATTCACCACTGAATAGTCCGTGGCTAGCACTTAATAAATGCTCAATATTTGTTGAAAAAGAGAAGGGTACCCCATTAGGAAGGTCAGTGAAATTTTAATTGTGGACTATAGAATATTGCTTTTCTCATGTCATCATCAACGACATGATAAGGCCTATGAACAGGTATCTCCAAAAGATGCTAGATTCAAGGAACATGTTTAAAAAAAAATGGAACATGTTTCAGTGCCCAATATGAACATAGTCATGAGGGTGGTATGGAGTGGTGGGGAGAGAGGCTTTGGCAAAGGACTGACAGGAACCTACTCTAATCAATATTTTGTGGTGCGTAGAGTATCTGAGTTTACTATATTTTACAGATGACAAAGTTGAACCAAATTAACCTTTAAAAATCAAGGTGGCAACCCAAGTCAGCTTGGTTCCTGCACTCTTTCCTTTTTAGTGTTTTTTCCCCACCCCAGTGTCCTTGGGCTATCAGGCAACGAGTGGTAGTTTGTCAAGTTTGCTTTTGGATCCTTCAAGACTCAGCTTCCTATTATCTTTTTTTTCTTAGCAGAATTCTGTACCTTTGAAACTAGCTCATTAGATAAATTAATCTTTCCTAAGGTAATAACTTTCTAATAATTTGAAGTTTAACAGGGCATTCTGGAAACATACTGTAACTATAGGAATGACAGGCTCCTCTACCACAGCAAGCCAAAGTAGAATGTAATCTTTAGGTAGGCTGTTCAAATGACAGTGCCATTGGCAGTAATTATTATTATTACTACTGATTTATACAAACTGTTCTTTAGATATGACACACATTTTCTCATTTGGATCTCATAACATCCTAGTAACACAAGAAAGAGACAGTTATTGTAGTTTTTTTATAGACAAGGAAACATCGTGAGAGTCATAATCCAGGACTCCAAATCTTCTTCCTCCATCGCTCTGGCTCCTTTGTTGTTCACTGAAACTCGTGTTAAGGGGAAGCTTTGTCATGAAGGAAAATGGTCCTACAGCACTCACCCTGGTTCATGTTCAGGGTCTCGATCTGTCTTACTCTGGATAATCTCAAGTAGTTTATGTGTGTGGGTGAAATGCTGACCATAAAAAATGTTCCTACAAATTTTTTCATTAACAATTTTAGTGTAGATTAAGGAGATTAGAATTCCAAAATATTCAGTGATTTCTTTAGCCCTAGATCATACTTTTCCTTTTTGTATCTGAGAGGCTTGGAAAAGTGGTATTAAGCATCTTTAACTGGGGTTTATATCTGCAGACTGATAGTTAAAATTCGAGGTTTCTGTCTCTTAAAGGAATAGAGCAGATGGCAGACTCGGCCCTCTACCTGGTGCACAGGTGATCATGACACATGTGACACTGAAAAGTGATCAGCGGAAAGGCTATCTCACACCATCCTGAAGAGCCCTTTAGGGAATAATGGGTCCTTAGTAATTTGCTTCTCTGGATGTTTAACTATACCTGTCTTATCTATCCACTGAACTCTTGATGGTTTTAAATACTGTCTCTCATTTATGGTGTTAAGATGCACTAATAGCCAAGACATTAAGGTGACAACAAAACACACCTCTGACACATCGTATGGGTTATCCTCTGTGGGACAGATAGATCAGTCTTCCCCAAGTTAAAAAGAAAAGGGAATATCTACTTCTGACAGGTGCTGGATCATAAAGAGTAAGGTTCTGTGCTTTGCACTCTCTAGACTAAAGGGAGTAAAATAAATGCTCTCCAAGAAAACTTTACAGCAATGTCTTTGGTGAAAATTAAAAGACGTTTTAATGCCTTGGTTTTGAGTGTTTTCCAAGGGGGCAGAGAGAAGGTGGTGGGCCAGAACTACCAGGAAGGGAGGATCTAGACAGGGAGACGCGTTTGCCAGCCCGCCGCTCAGCCCAGCGGGGTGGCGGACCAGCCTTCAGCCTGCACCCAGCCAGAGCCCAGCCGCAGCCCACGTCCTACCCCTACATTACCAGCACCGGCGCCCGCTGCCCAGCCTTCTGTTCTTCTTCCTCTTCCTCCTCCTCCTCCTCCTCCTCCAAGGCTGCCGCCGCTGCTGCCAGAAACCCTAAGGAGTCCTCGAGTTCGTACTGGGCGACCGCGACCCGCGCTCTGGTGTTGGGATTTACCGGGGTTTGGAGACTGGAGGCCGCCACCTTCGCCGCTTGGGGCGAAGCGGCCATCACCACGGCGCCCAGGCCTGAGCGCCCGCGCTGGCCTGGGCCGCGGAAGCTGGTCTGCTCAGCGGTGCCCTGCCTGGGGCGGGAGGTTACTAAGGAGCACGGTAACTAGGGACGCTACAGGGACCGAGAGGGGCCAAAAGTCTCTCAAATCCTCCACGCTGCAGGAGATCCAAGGCAGCCGCCTCCTGTATAGGGGGAGTCAGTGCTGAGTCTCTGCTGGTTCAGAGGGTTGGTGGGAGGAAAAAGGCACATCTTCCCCAGCTTCGAGCCTCACCGCCTATTCTCGGACTCCTCACATTACACTAATGAAACAATTCGTTTTGTAGGGAGGCGGGGGAAGAGCGCATTTTCTTTTTATATTTTATATACTTATTTTTCAGAGAGGCGAAAGGAAAGAGAGAGAGAAACATCCACCGGTTGCCTCTCTCTCAAACGTCCTCCACCTGGGACCCGGCCTGCACCCCAGGCATGTGCCCTGACCGGGAACCAAACCAGCAACCCTTGGGTCCTCAGGCCAGCGCCCAATCCACTGAGCCACACGAGCCAGCGCAGAGCGCAATTTCATTCATTCAAATAACAGGTAACCAACAGTTAGGAGGCGACAGCAGTGGCAGAGGAAAGCAAGGAATGTTATTGTGTGGTGGTCTCAGAACAGTGTGACAAAGTTTGCATCCTGCTACCTAATATGACCCCCTTCCCTCTCCAGCCAGAGAAAGCAAAGAAGTGTGGCACATTCTACTCTAATTGATTTAACAGTTAGCAGAAATTGACCATTCAGAAGGAGGCTGTTAAGTACGTGTTTATCTTGGTCTGACTCATTAAAGCCCAGCGTTGGGTGGAGCCTGGCCCACCCACCACTGAGTGACAGTTCAGGTGTCTGAACTGGGCGTTTGCAGGTTGGGTTCGTCAGCTTTACAGGGGAGTGGTTGGAAGGTGCGAGTGCCCAACAGTCACCGCAGACACACCCCATCTCGACCTTACCCTATCAACATTTCCCACTGACATTTGGGCGCTTCAAACAGCACCTTCCTTCTACATCACGTGTCGGTTAGAAGAGACCTAGCTTGAAAATAGGCTGGTGCAGTCTCAGCCACCTGCTACCTAAGCCTCTACTCACTGAGGGTGAGGTTGCTTTGCAACTTCCTCTTCCTATCCTTCAGCCTCCTGTCGTTCCTCGGTCCTACAGCCCACCATCATTATAACGTTAGGGTATGCAGCATGCGCTGCCTAGAACCCATTTTTGAGGTCTGAGCCATTCTTACCAAGCCTTTGTTGTTTGCAGGTCTGGAATGTGAGCACCTGCAAAATCCCCTACCTCCCTATCTCCTTCAAGTAGCTCTTGGTTTGAACTGAGATTTGTTAAGCACGCTGAACAAGTGTGGCCATAGAAGGGACTTCCAGTCATTCACTTTGCAGCTGATTCTGCACCTGTTGGGATTTGGTATAAACCTGACCCCAAAACAGCAAGACATGTCTACATGATGAAGCGCAAGACTGGGCAAGGATAAGACAGGATGAAGGCAGGACAAGTTTGTGTATTAGAGCTGACGTTTCCATTCACCAGCAATATTCTAAATTTTCAGACACTTGATAGTATAGCCTCAAAGTATATAAAGCAAAAGTGGACAAATATATAAGAAAAAATTACATCTTGAATCATCATAGGAAGAAGTTTTTGTACTTTTGTATTGAGATGTAACATTAACAGTGAAACAAGGTCTTAAATGTATAGCTGGATAAATTCTGACAAATGCATATTCATGAAAGCATAACCCTACTAAGATATAAAACATCTCCATTATCCCAGAAAGATCCCTTGTGCCCTTTTCAAGACTGTTCCCCATTCCATCCCCTTGACTGTTCAAGAACTTCATATAAATGGAACCACATAGTATGTACTTTTTTGCTCTCCGCTTACTTTGCTTGCCATACTGTTTTTCGATTCATCCATGTTGTATATACCCATGAATAATCTGTTCCTTTTTAATTGCTGAATAGTATTTGCTGAAATGTTTTCCAATATTGGCAGAATTTTTTTTATGTGCTATTCATGTGACAGTTCCAGACAAGGCATACTCTTAATCTGCACTATTTACATTGTTTTGTGTTGTTGTTTTTTTATGACTTTTAAGTTTATCGATTCACCAGTTGATGATCATTTGGGTTGTTTCCATTTTGGGGGCTGTCAGGAAGCAGACACCTCAAGGAGTTAGAAGTGCAGATTGGTGGAAATTCCTATGAAAGATAAAGGGAGAGGAGTAGGAAAGTCTTCAGGCCAAGGTAGATACCTTAAAAAGGAGAAAGGGTAGGGGGAATAATCCAACCTAATAAGAAAAAACAAAACCTAATAAACATACAGAAATACTCAAAGTAGAAGGAATAATAAGCACGGAAATTAAAGAAATGAAAGACAATTGTGCAATATCGAAGATCTGAGCCCTTCTTACCAAGTCTTTCTTGTTCACTGCTCTGCAATATCTCTCATTCTTCCCCAAAGGATGAAGCTAAAATTAATTCTTTGAAAAGACTAATAGGCTTTTGATCACGATGGTGGTGTAGGTAAACACAGTACTCACCTCCTCCCACAACCACATCAAAATTACAACTGAACTATAGAATCATCATTTGGAACTGCCTAAAACCTGGCTGAAGTCCTACAACTAAGGAATTAAAGCCACACTGAGACTGGTAGGGGGCCACAGATGCAGAACAGGCTGGTCCCACATCCATGCGAGGTGGATAAAAATTTGGAGGGCTATGTCAGCTGCAAAGGTTCCACCTGAGGAGCCAAGGGCCTCAGCCACACGACAGGCCTCTGCAGCCCAGTGTTCCAGTGCCAGGAAGGGAAGTTCCCACTTCTGGCTGTAAAACCCAGTGGGGATTGTGGCTGAGTAAAGCAGAGGGCTCCTGGAGCCTCTGGCAGTTCCTCTTGAAAGTGCTGGACACAGGCTTACTCAGACCGTCTCTAAGGTCCAGCTCAGGGGGCAGCAGTTTGAAAGGCACCAGACATGGAGAAGACCTGAATTGTCTGGTAATAGGGCATGAGCAGGGGGTTGGGCCATTTTCTTCCAGACAGAAGTGCACAGGCCACCATTCTTTTGATAAGCCTTGCCTCCCACAGAGCTGGAGGCTAGCGCCAGATGAGGTTCCATCAACCTGGCTCATGGGTTTGCCCCACCCCACTCAAGCTGTCTCCAGTGGGCTTTTCCAAATGAATGGCAGTCGCAGCTCATGCTTGATTTCCTTAAAATCTCTCAAACAGCATCTGGTCTCAGTGTGGCCTGTACAACTCACCAAATGGCTCTAGGCCCAGTACTTGCAGCAGCTGGCCTTGGTTTGCAGCTTAGCCTTGGGTACCTTTAGGCCCAGCAGTAGCAGCCATCTGCAGGTTGCTTTATAGTTTTAACAGGTGGCCACAGGCAGAACACAGGTGGCGGCTGTACCTCCAAAGGAGGCCCCAGAGCCAGTGCACCCAATGGACAGCTTCAGGCCACATATATCAAAGCACCACCATCCAACCACCTCCCAAGAAACACACTCAAGAGGCAAACTCAGCGGGCAACAGATACCCACTTAATTCCCGTTCTGTGGGGTGGGCCCCTGCACAGCAGATCCTCCAATGGTAGTCGGAGGTTGGTGGTCACCACCAGCCCCTGCAGCTGATTGGCCCGGGGGATAAATTCTTGCCATTGATGTGCCAACAGCAATCAAGGCTCAACTACAAGGTAAACACAGCCCACATGGCAGGGGTGGGGTGGGGGGGGCGTTGGTGGGTAGCACACCTGGAGTGCCCAGCATTGGTGATTGGGGAGGCTATGCCACTGGACCCTGCAGAATACCTAGTTCATAAGGCAACGCTACTGAGCCCATAAAATATAGCAACTCTAATACAGAAACACAAGGAGGTCTCCAAAATGAGAAAGAGAAATGTCCCAAATAAAAACAAAACTCCAGAGCGAGCTATGGAGATAATCTACTAGATTCATTGTTCAAAACATTGTTTATAGGGATGCTCGACAAACTTAGTGAGAACTTCAAGAGCATAAAAAAGGGTCAAAAATGAATACACCAACTAAAATGAATAATTTACAGGGAATCAACAGTGTAGTAGAAGCTGAGAATCAAATCAGCAATTTAGAATATAGGGAAGCAAAAAATGCCCAATCAGAACAGGAAAAAGAATATGAAAAAATTAGGATAGTGTAAGGAGCCTCTGGACTGCAAGTGGACCAACATTCCAATCATGGGGGTGCCAGGACAGAGGAAGAATACCTATCCTTCCTATAGTTCTTCCTATAGTTCAGTTGAATACCTATTTGAAAACAGTGACATGAAAACTTCCTTAACATGAAGGAAATAAGCCTGCAAGCTCAGGAAGTGCAGAGTCCCAAATACGATGAAACCAAAGAGACCCACACCAAGACACATCGTAATTAAAATGCAAAAGGTGAAAGACAAAAAATAAGACAGAGCAAAAACAAAAGCCCTGCCAACAGGGGAGTGCTGGAATAAAAGCAGGCAGTGTGAGAAGGATGAATGCCAAGGGTGTTTTAGGAGCTGAGGCACAGAGGATGTGACAGGTCCAGGGTGTGTATACGCTGAGAGCTTGGTTTATACTCAATGAAGTCTTCCAATCCATCAACATAGGGTATTTCCATTTGTCAGTTTCTTTCACCAATGTTGTGTAACTTTTATTGTGCAAATCTTTCATCTCCTTAAGTCCTCAGTACTTTGTAATTTCCTTTTCAGATTGTATAGATATGCAACTTTTTTTATGTATAAACCTTGCATTCTATTACACTGTTATATTAGTTCTGACACCTTTTTCTGTGGTATCTTTATATACATGTATATATGACACACAGAACTTTGTGCTGAATGACTGATAAAAGTTCTAATATAAATAATCTGGAGTAGGGAGTATTTTGACTTAAAAGATTTTAAGACACACCTCATTCAATAGTTTCATGGCAGCCAGATAAAGCTTATTTTATAGTAAGCTCTAACTAGCCATTAAAAGGGGGAAGAGAGTAAGTTGTTAAATTTTAGACAATCCAGAAATAGATATGTAACATATTAACTTACCATTTATCAAATGCTATTTTAACTACTTGAGTTGTCAAATACTAAAGCTGCTTCAGACTGATTGGCTGAAATCCTCCACAGATGCAAGGAGAGTCCTAGTTGCTTCTGTAACACTCCTTGTGAAATAGGAGAGAGGAGATGGTGGGAGTAATACCAGATTGTGTAGGTCCAATTTACGGTCCAGTTCAAAGGTCTGGCCTTTATCCAAAGGCAATCAGAAATCATGAAAGTTTTCATAAAGGTGAGCGCCTGGTAAGTTTTTAAACAATCAGTAGCTACAGTATGTGCAGAACTAATGGAAAGAGGTTAAAGTGAGGGAAATGATTACTCTTATTTTACACTATTCATGGTGAGACATGCTTGATCAGGGTAGAGTCAATGAAGATGTTTAAAACCACTAATGAAATAACATTAGTTAAGAATCCATTTTGTATAAATAAGATTTGCTACTTATGTGTACATGTTTATTTGTAGAGCATATCACAACACAACAGTGCTTATTCTTGGAAAAAGGGATTAGGATCATAAGGTATAGGGAGCCTTTCATTTTTTTACTTTGTATCTTTCCGTAATGTTAACTT
Source organism: Mormoops blainvillei (assembly GCA_004026545.1). Lineage (NCBI taxonomy): Eukaryota > Metazoa > Chordata > Mammalia > Chiroptera > Mormoopidae > Mormoops > Mormoops blainvillei. The sequence continues at coordinate 10,588 of PVJD01007600.1, read as the reverse complement.
TTCAAACAGCATATATATTATTTTGGTATTTTTATGTAAATGGAGATTTATCAGGGTGATGAGCATATTAACTTGGCCATTTCCCCCTCAATACTTCTGTTTAAAAAAAAAAGCATGAAGTACTTAGAATTAAGATCCTAAGGAAATCAACAGGTAAATATGAATCCATCCCACCCCTCTTCTTATATAGGCTTTTCAAGAGTGTCTGAAGTAACAGAATGTTGGGAAGGGGGGAGGGGGCAGAAATAAATTAATCTGCCTTTTGAAACCAAATATTTAATATTTTCATTAAACTGTATCAATACAATTTCAAGTAAATGCAAACTGGAAGACCAGGGCCAGGAATTCTGAGAGGAAACTATTTGAAACACCAAGTAACACCAGTAACCTTCCTTCCACTCCAGCTGTACTCTTGCGGCCATGATGTTGCCAGTCCAGCAGCATTATCCAGATTACCGAGTGTTTACCTGACAAGAGAAAAATTTGAGTTTCAAAACTTGTAATAACAGAATTTTAGGATGGAAGACATTTATTTTAGGCAATTATCCAAATCACCCCATTGTTACAAGTGAGAAAAGACTAAAAGTATAAACTATTTTCACCTTAATGACTAGCAATCTATTATTTACACCCCCACCCTATTGATTTCTTCAAAAAAATGTCTTTCTGACTTTATAGGAAAATTCACAATCTATACATACTTACCACATCATCAATTTTCAGGATGCTCCGGACAGTTTCGGTTGCTAGAGTCAGTGCACTAACTGAAACCAACAGAGGCTGAACAACCAGTTCCTCCAAAATGTTGGAGATACCACCCTGCAAATAGCACAAGTTACTGTTAGTGTCTGTAATTATACACATCATCAACTACACTGTTATCACTAGGACTCAAGGCCTTTTCAAATGCAGTTTTCCCTTGGTCTAGTCAAGAATAAGATATTCTCTACTAAGTAAGCTCTTCTCTATGTTATATTTCAACTAAAATTTGGAAAAAAATAAACTAATGCTGGATTTCCCCAATCCTAACTCTAAAATGTCTACATATTTTAATTTAAAAATATCCTGGCAAAAATTAGATACAAAGAGATTAAAAATTACAAGATCTTGCCCTGGTTAGTGTGACTCAGTGGACTCAGTGCTGGCCTGCGAACCAAAGGGTTGACAGTTCAATTCCCAGTCTAGGAAACATGCCTGCGTTGTGGGCCAGGTCCCCAGTAGGGGGCGCGTGAGGGGCAACTACACATTGATGTTTCCCTCTTCCTCCCTTCCCTTCTCTAGAAATAAATAAAAATCTTAAAAAAAAAAAATTACAGGATCTTTAAAGCTCAAATAATTTCTGAACCCTAATTCTAACTTTGGCCAAGTCTGGTCTGCTCTGCCTTTACATCTCTCTCAAATCCCACTTTTAAATTCTTATCAATTCTATCCTAGTCCCCTTCTCCTAAGGATTACTGCTGATGGCCATAACAAGCAAACCCATCTCCTGTGTTAAGGCCTAAAAATACTTTTTGTTATCTTAGCCTCTTGGTTAAAAAACTTTAGTGGCCTCCAATCCATACCTGTCCCAATACTCCAGGGTCTTTTCATTTTAGCTTTTATCTGATCCTTCCAACCTTAAAGCCCCCAGTATCACCAACGTATAAACTCTGCTCTAAGAGAAAACCAGAACTTCTTGGTCTCTCACCCATAAACTATTTGCTCCTCCACCTGAAATTTCTTCATGTCCTACCAATGAAAGGTGTATTTTCATAAAGCTTTCGCTAAAACCAGGTAGTGTCCTCCCTTTGGAGTCATATACTGTTCAAAAAATATCACCTTGGACTGTCAGTTTTTCCCATTATTATCTGTCTCCTCAATAGAGAGAGACATTAATAACCTTGGCTAGTGTGGTTCAGTGGACTGAGTGCCAGCCTGCAAACCAAAAGGTAGCGACTGAGCCCTTCTGGTTTGATTCCCAGTCAGGGCATATGCCTTGGTGGCAGGCCAGGTCCCCAGTTGGGGGAATGCGAAGCAACAGATCTCTCACACAATGTATCTCTTACACATTGATGTTTCTCTCCCTTTCTTTCTCCCTCCCTTCCCTTCCCTCTAAAAATAAATAAAACCTTTTAAAAAATTAATATTAATACAAAAGGGGAAATTATTACTGTTCTATGTGTTTACTTTAGATGACTATATTAGGCGGTCACAATAGCAGCAATGGTTAATGTCTGCAGTGTTTATACCAGGCATATTTATAAGAGTTTTCTTGTAATATATTTAATCCTCCCAACTAGCCTATGAGGGATGTATTAATTGTCTGTTTTTACAACTGAGAAAACTGAAGCACAGACTATGTAATTTGCCAAAAATCAGTCAATGATAAGTTGGCAGAGTTAATTAACAATACCTTTCACTTGAAGTATCATCTTCATTTCATTCTCACTCAATGGCATACATTAATTTTACTTTCAAAGCTTTTTGTTCAATTATAAAATATTTTTTTATTTTTATTTTTTAGATTTTATTTATTTTTAGATAGAAGGGAAGAGAGGGGGAAAGAGAGGGAGAGAAACATCAATGTGCACTTGTCTCTCGTACACCCCCAACTCGAGATCTGCGCAACCCAAGCATGTACCCTGATGGGAATTGAACCCTTTTTGACACTGAGCTATACCAGCCAGGACTAAAACTTTAAAAAATTTTATTAAGCATCACATTTTCTGCAGTAATTAAAGGTTAAAATCATTACCTTTCGGACATTAATGCCCGTAGTTTTTTCTCCCTGGGCATGCCGGTTTCTTAACTCTGTTACTGTAGAAATGGGATTCAGGCCAGCGTTTTCAGCTAGTGTAGATGGAATGACTTCCATAGCATCTGCAAAAGCACGAACGCAGTAGGATTCCATACCACTCAACGTTCGTGAGTATTCAGTTAATCGTAGGGCCAACTCTATTTCTGGAGCACCACCTCCTGCAATAAGAGCTCTGAAATTCAAACATATTTTTAGCTTATTTTATCCAAGAGAGAGCTATTTTAAATAATTTAACATTTACACATTTAAAATAGTCAAAATATATTAGTCTTAATATTCTAAATTTTACTTAGCAATTTATATTACCTCTTCTTCACTAAACAGCGAATGACACATAGGGCATCATGAATGGAGCGCTCAGCTTCTTCAATAACCAATTTGTTAGATCCGCGAACAACAATTGTAACTGTTTTTCCAGGGCTTGTACAGCCTGTAATCTTTAGTAAACAAATTCCAAATCAGGTTCTTTGGAATAAAGAGTAAAATAAGCAAACAAAAAACTCCAGGCAAATTAAGTTTAATTGTAACACTGTTACCTTGAGCAGTTTGCCAGAACCATCTAAATTAACCTCCTCAGCTAACTCAGCTGATCCCAGCATGTCAGCAGTGAATTGGTCAATATGAGCAACTGGCTTGGTTCCAATTGTCTAGAAAAAATTGTCAAATCCACAAATTAAAACACCATTTGATTACTGGATATTTTCACACATACAGATGTCACGAGTAGTTTACCTTACAAATGAATTCAATATCTTCTCTTTCAATATCCTTAACCACCATAATCTTCATTTTGTTCAGGAAATGTAATGCAAGATCACTAAGAGCATCTCTAAAATACAAAATCAGTCAGTATGTCAATGCTGGGTTAAAAAAAATTGCTGTTCAACCACATTTTAAGGTTTTCATTATTTTACTGTTGTTTAAATGACCAATGACTCAAATTACTTGTGAAAATAATTTAAATTATGAGCTCAAAATTCTTTTTTAAATACATTTTTAAAAGATTTAATATATTTAGTTTTAGAGAGAGGAGAAGGGAGGGATAAAGACAGGGAGAGAACCACTGACATGAAGGAGAAACATGTATCAGTTGCCTCTTGTATGTGCCCAACCAGGGACCAAAGCCACAACCTGGGCTTTTACCCCAACCAGGAATCCAACTGCTGACCTTTTGCTTTGTGGGACTCCTCTTAACCAACTGGAGTTCAAAATTCTTAAATTAAGATTTCCAACAGATAATATTAAAAGGTACTCAAATGATACTCTTTGTAAAATACCAACATAATTATGTCATTAAAAAAAAACCACTAAGTATGTATAATTAAAAGATTATGAGCCCTGGATGAAGAGCTCAGTTGGTCCTGATACACAAAGGTTGCGGGTTCAATCCCTGGTCAGGGCACACATAAGGAGAAACCAATGACTGCACAAATAAGTAAAACAATAAAGTGACGTTTCTCTTTCTCTCTCTAAAAAGCAATTTAAAAATTTTAAAACTTTATTGATACTTCCCGACCCAGAATGAAGTATGATTAATTCAAGACCACAAATTTACATCTTCCCACAAATTACCGGGAATGATCCTGAAAACCCTGTGATACCAGATGTGGGAATATTATTATCTCTGTTTTACAGATGAGTTAATTGAATTTTGAGAGCAATTTATTCAAGGTTTCTACTTATTACACAAGAATGACACATTCCAGCTCTTCGTCCAAGTTTCTATATAAAATGAGCATCCGCAGTACTTTCTGGCATAACGTATTCATTAACAGAGTACATGGGAAATGTGTAAACACATTAGAAGAAAATACTGAAAAACAAAGCATTCTATTTACTTGATATTTAGGATCTTGGTCTAGAAAGATTATATATCCCACATTTAAATGATCGCAATGGCCCTGGCCGGTGTGGTTCACTGGATTGAGTGTGGGCCTGTGAAGCAAAGCATTGCTGATTTGATTCCCAGTCAGGGCATGCTCCTGGGTTGCGGGCCAGGACGCCACTAGCGGGTGCATGAGAGGCAACCACACATTGATGTTTCTCTCCCTCCCTCCTCCTCTAAAAATAAATAAAATCCTCAAAAAACAAACAAAAAACAACAACAAAAAACCCCCACACAATGGGAAGATAACCTATCCTTCAGAGGATTATCAGAATGACCCAAAATGCAGATTCATTAGTTGTCTACTTGTTTACCCACCTTAAATGGTTCTTTAAAAATTGCTAGAGGGTCCAAATAAATAAATAAATAAATAAATAAATAAATAAATAAAATAAAAATAACTCAAGAGGATGCAAATCAATTATTATTAAAAGGTGAACAAAATAGCCCCGCACCTGAGAATAGACTTCTGTATGAGAAGGACATTACATCCTGTTTTTTTAATTTGCTTCACCAAGTTTAGAATATAGGCTCTCTCCTCTCGTAGCACTCGGTCCATCTGGACATAGTCAGAAACTACTATCTGATTATCCATCTGTTTCAGAAAAAGAACATATTAATAATTTGCATATAGGAATCTTGAATTGAAAAAGACTTTTAATGAAAATATTATTACAGTATAAATCAAAAAAAAATCATACCAATATTATATGTAAACATGCAGAGAAAAGGTCTGGGAAGATGAATATAAAACCTGCCTTATTATAGGTCTTTTATGTTGAAAAATACACCATGTGTCATTCATATACAGGGCCCAGCACCAATAATGCCTTCTTTATTACAAAATTATAGTATGAAATCATAAGCATTTAATTCTGTAACATACCGATATCACACTCAAGTGCACCATATGACATTTTACATGTTCTAATTAAAACTAATTATACCCATATTATTACCCTGCCCACCACACTCAGGTAGGCGTTACTTCTGCCAGGCCCTATGTGTGTAAGTGTGTGCATAAGAACCCCCTCCCCCACAACTGGCATTTATTTATTTAAAAAATTGTGCACTTTTTCTTACATGTTTAAACTTCAGTCACCTTGACATTACTATCCATTTGATGCAATAAACCTATTGAGACTTTTTTCCACTGCTCAAAACAGTTTTTGAGCTCAATGGATTTCGACACCTTTTAGTGCTTCTGCCGTTTTTTGTTTTACCTATTCCACATGGGCAAAACATTTCCCTTTTGAGGACATTTTTCATCCGGGGAAACAAAAAAAAAGTTGCTTGGGGTGAGATCGGGTGAATAGGGAGGGTGGGGCATGGAGGTCATGCCGTTTTTTGGTCAAAAATGACTGAACACTCAGGGCGCTGTGGGCAGGTGCGCTCATAAATCACCCTCATGAAACAGGCAAATGCGCTTAAAGTCTTCCAAAAAAATTAACTGAAGCTGAACACAGCCTCTCACAATAATACCAGCTGGTACACTGATACAGGTGGGTTCCTAGAACACTCAGCTAGCGGGAGAAGCCTGTACTACAAGGGGCCCACCCTCCAGAAGATAATCCCAGTTTTTTGGGGTCCCCCATCGTGTGTGTGTGGTGTCTGTGTGTGTGTATTTACACAAGTACATTTTGATCATTAAAAAAAGTACAAAATGATTATCATGTTTTGTGAATATTCCAATTCTATTTATACAAGTATATTACTGAATTAATTTCACTTGTATCTCTCTTACTCTACAGCTTTTATTTCTTCAGAGTATGGATATTACACTGGCTTAGTTTCATTTGTACAAATGTAGGAGAAAGGTCTGGTTACTACTGTGAAGGTTTCTGTTGTCGGAAAGCTAGAAAGGATCTAGAAATTCCACCTACACTATAACCTTTACATAAGCTATTTTTATTATTTCATACAAACCCTTATTGCTAACATACGTCTCCATCCATGAAGTAAATCAATGCTCGATTTTTGTGACTAGCCAATTCATGCTATACATTTTGTCATGCGTTGGCACGTAATTTCTACTTTTGTTTCAATTTTACTAATTCTTTTGAGATATCTGCTTTTTATCACTAGTATCAGTATTTTCTATTTTTATAATAATGAATACAAAGACTGTTATTAGAAAATTAAACACATAAAGAACCAACTTCATCTGGTACTACTTACATCTGTTTTGGGAGCAGATAAGCAAAACTGAATAAGCCCAATCTTTGCCTTTTCAACTCTGGTTATACCAGAATTTGCCACCTTTTGAGTGAGCACCAGCCCTTCCACCAACTCACAGTCATCAATTGTCCCACTATGAGAAAAGGAAGCAAGCAGATAGTTAGGGAGTAGAAGTCTGTGTGTTTAAGCCATGTCTAACAGATTAAAAATCATCAGTGCAATAAAATGTGCTTCACCCTGTCACATTTATTAGCACTCCATTCCAGAACCTCTCTGATTACTCTACTGCCCTGCCATCATAAGAGAATACAAACAAATTCTCGGGATTACCAGATTAATACGGGTTCTCATGAAAATCAAAGAGAAGAAAGCTTTGTGACTTTCACCTACATATTTTTAATTTCAAGTTATAGTTATTTTTGGCAATAGTTTATTTTCAAAATTAATTTTTATTCATTACAGTTATAAACAGATATGCTTACCCAAGTTTCTTAACTATTTTAATATCTCTAAGATCTACACTGGTAGCTGTGGCTGGGTCAATCACTTTCATCACCGCATTTACACTCATTGGAGAAAGCAGACTTGAATATTGAGAGACAACCTAGAATATTAAAAAAAAAAAAATCAACTTCACAATAGAAAAAGTTCTAATTCTTTACTGACAAAGATACTCAAAAAGTAATCTCGCTCTGATTGGTGTGGCTCAGTTGTCCCAAGAAGGGAAAGGTCACTGGCTTGATTTCTGGCAGGGCAAATGCCTAAGTTGTGGGTTTGGTCCCTGGGGGTGCATGTGGGAGGCAACTGATCTGTTTCTTTCCCTCTCTTTCTCCCTCCCTTCCCCTCTCTAGGAACATACAAAATCTTAAAAAAGAGAAAGAGAGAGAAGTAATCACTTTTTTAGGGGTGGCAGGGAAGGAAAGTGGGAATGAAAAAACATTTCATATACAAACTGTCTTTTCAATTCAGGTTGTCAGCCACCAAGGGCACAAAAAAAAAAAAAGTATTGTTAGCCCTTTCTGGGGAGCTTAGTAGGTTAGAGCATCATCCATCATCCAGATATGCCAAGGTTGGGGGTGCTATTTCCAGTGAGGGCACATACAAAAAGCAACCAATGAATGCAAAAGTGGAACAACAAATCAATGTTTATCCCCCGCACCCTCAAAATCAATCAATTTAAAAAAATGTGTATTTGCTTTCCCCTTATATTAATATAGTAGACGGGACTGTCAAGATTACTAACAACTCTACAGGAAATCCAAAAGATAAAATTAATTTTATGTGGAGGTTTCCCATCTAAAATGAATTTGTGATCAGATGTTATAAATGAGCACTTCTAATACTAAGGCACTGGTAAAAACAGACACCAACTAACATTTACTGAGCACTTATCATATGCCAGGCAGTGGTCTTAGCACTTTACATTCATATACTCATTCAACCTTCAGGTGAAGAAACTGAAACAGTGAACTAACTGCTTAATTAAGTGATGGAGCCAGAATCGAACGCTACGATCAATGCTTGTAACCATCACAATATTCTGTCTGTATTACTTCTGGGGACATTCAAGAATATTATCTAGCTCTCCATTTAACATTTGAGGAAAAAAGATGTATCAATATAACACTGATGAAAAGGAAAGGAAAAAGAATGAATGTGTGTGACAGAGGACATGACAAAACACAGAAGGTGATGTAATTTACCACGAAATTGAAAAGAACATCACTGCTTTAAATTTGATAACTAAGAAAAGCAGCACAGATGTTAAGAGATGGGTAACTCTTTCCTGATTCAAATCTCAGTTCTACACCTTATTTGTGGGTCCTTAGATGAGTTCTTTAAGTTCACTAGACCTATTTTTCCATCTGTTAATTGGGGATACAATTTATCTATAAGACTTGAAGAAGTAAATTTTATGTGAATCAGTTATACAAATTATTTTAGTTACCAACTCACTCTGAGATTTAACATTTAACCGCACAGCATCAAATAAAAATCACAGCATGAGAGCTGCAGTTCTTAACAAACCTTAGGCTGTAATTTTACAATGATTCCTTAGTGTTTGTCTCACCTTTGAGTTCAATGAAGTGGTTGCACTATTTAACAAAGTTTCTCTGTCACTCAGTTCCACAGGTCTCGACATGCCAGTCAAGATTTCAATACCTTTTTCCAAAGCCTTCTGGAATGACTCGGAAATGATAGTTGGGTGAATCCCTGTCATTTGTGAAAATCTAGTTAATTATAACAAAAACTAATATTTGACACACTTAAAAATTTTCTATTCTTTAAAATTTCAACGCAGTCATGTTTTATCTTATTTTTTAGTTTTTATTGTTTATGCGATTACAACTATTCCTTTTTCTCCCTTTTTCTATCACCACCTAGCCTCACCCTCTCCCTCCCTAAGTTAATCCCCATCTTATTTTCAACTATAGGTTAACTTATGCTTCAATTGTAAATATAATGCTTTGAATAACCTTAAATGTTTAACTATGGCTAATAATTTATTTCCATTTAATTTGAAACAGACACATGCTAGTTAAAAGTGAAAACAAATTTTATACTTCAAAAAAACTTGGCAAAAAAGAGGAAAAACACCTTAATTCATGTTATAAACATAGCAAAGTTTAATCTAAAAATTCTTAGTAAAGAAATTATTCAAATTAAATCTTAAATCTGATATTACTTAATAACTTTTTGCCTTTATACAGTAATAAAGTATGTTCTATGTTCTACCTACCTTTCTGAAGAAGCTTGGTACAGGAATCTAAGAGAGAGCCAGCAATGATGACCACTGATGTGGTGCCATCTCCTGCTTCTATATCTTGTGCCTTAGACAACTCCACCAGCTACGTGAACAGAACACATTAGGTTGTTCAATGAGATATGTTAAGAACCCAATTAACAACTAATTCAAATATAAAAACAAATGACCTTCAGATCAGTGTCACAATTTAATTATTATCAACACTATCAAGATTCAATATAATTCTGGACTTTTGTTGTCTATCCTGGGTTTCATTTTAAAATGATGACTGACATATTTGTGGTATTAAATATTCTACCTACATACTCCATAGGAAGCTATATTATGATTTCTGGTTCACACTGTGGATTGGAAATATTTACTTCCAGGCGACTTAAAAGTTCCTGTCAGAAAGCATAAATAATGTTGTACCATAGTTACCCTGTAGCCTTAGAAGCTATGAAACAGAGGAATTCCAGGATGAGAGGGCAGGGTCAGTCTGGGGTCCTTTGCCAAGTTTATCTGAACTGACTCTGTATAAGCATAATCTGATTCACTTAAAAATTCATCTTTACATACTTAAAAGGAACTTTTTAATAGAAATTTCTTTTTGCTGACATGGTGACTTCTCACCTAACACTGAAATCATCATGCTTCTTAGGTGAATTGGCAGTTGTGTTTAACAAACGTCATTCTAAGTTTGGACGTGATTTTGCACACAATTAAAATTATTTTGCTTTTGTCCATCTAATACTCATTAAACTAATAATTTATACCATTTCAAGTTATCTCCTCCTTCATCAAGTGTATGGCACATTCCTGTTTACAAGCACAGGCACCTTGCACTGAAGAGCAGAATGCTAGTCACACAATGTATCTTAAAAAATATGCCTGTTTTGACTAAGACAAAAATCACAGTGCTTAAATTGTGTCGTGTGATCAAATAAAACAAATTTAACTGTTTACCAAACATCGAACTATG